>JZKD02S0491286.1:283353-295692 GCA_000966675.3 Picea glauca
GATGGCTTGACACTGTATTTTAAGCCTTAGTACAGACTCAGGAACAACACCACCATCCATGATATATGTTGATTATTATTCTTCTTATGGCTTACCGCTCATTTCAACCATTACATCATTCTTTGGAATGAACCTAACGATTTTTGAAGGACTTTGGAATTCATCTCTTTCCAAAACTCCCATAGTTGATACTGTTGGTGCTTATTCTTTACTGGAAAAATCAGTGACCCAAGTGTCCCTAACTCAACCACTTGCACATTCATCTCCTCTTGCACCTGAGTCAGGTAATATTCTTGATTCATTTTTTCCACACATGCACATGCCAAGTGCTTTACTTGGTCGTCCCATTGGTGAAAAGGAAAATAGTCAAGTTGTTGACACAACCATTATTACACAAGATACTCAACCTCCATATCACACATCACATATTAGTACTCCCTACATTGGAGGTCAATCTTCAATGGGAGGCCAACCTTCAACTGGGGGATAACCTTCAACTCCAGGGAAAAGTTTTACTGGGGGGAAACCTACATGGTTGCAACATCAAACAGAATGGTGGAAAACCACTCTTGCAAGTCCTTCTATCCCTACTACCATTGGTTTATATCCTGGGCATCCATATCCAGGAGTTGCAAACCCTTTGTGGACTCAACCCAATCTGGCGAGCATTCCTTTGCAAGGAACTATGCCCTATCAATTCGTAAACTCCATGATTCAAACGCAATAGTCCCTTCCACCTCCATACACAGGGGGGCCAACAGGTCAACCAAAGTAGGTAGGAGGTCCACTTGGTCCATCACAGTACATGGGTGGACAAACATGACAAACACCTTACATAGGTGGACAACCCGTACAACCACCTTATATGGGAGGACCATCTAGTTCTGTCATCTTGCCACAACCTACGTACGATCCTACTGGTGTTAATACRCAATATATTTATCACTAGTATCAAAAACTTAACCGACAACTATCGTTCTTGGCTAYGTTAGATCTGCCAGATATGTCRCATTTAACAAACAATTCCATCCTTCATTCCCCTTTTTGGCCCACCATGCCTACCAAATTACCATTTGACATTYCGAAATTTGATGGAAAACCTGGGGAAGAACCTAACAATCATGTTATGACTTTCCATTTATGGTGTTCTTCCAACGCTTTGATGGACGATTCCATTCATCTTAGACTTTTGCAAAGAATGATTACAGGGGCCGCAACAAAATGGTACATTGAACTGCCGTGTAACTCTTTTGTCAACTTTAACTCTTTGAACATGGGTTTCCTGACACATTTTCAGTTTCCTATACGGTATGAGACCAATATATAACTTTTAACCTCTCTCTAGAAATCCTATTCCACCCACATCTCTAATCATATTCATGAGTGGAGACAACGAAGACGGTTGATTAAAGCTCCAATTCCTGACCAACTCCTCGCAGATTGGTTTACAAATTCTCTCTTGCCTCACATCGCCCGCGATGTTTCTATGGGAAATCTAGTTATTGAGGAGTAGGATATCGGTCATGGAAAATATTTGGATTTGGTTTACTCCTATTCCAACACACTTTATGATCTGATCCCTAATGCTCTGTGTCATAGAACGATTCGTCAAGACCTACTCCAAAATCAGATTTTGTTCCAAACAACACAACAACTTCTGGTCTTGCTCAAATCTCCAAGCTAAATGCAGTCCAATCCTCTTCATCTCAGAAACTAGGAGGTAAGAAGAAAAAGGGAAAATCCAAGAAATCTTCTAACGAGTAGGATAATCCTAAGTCTATTGATACTCAACCGACAAGGAAACCTAAATTTCCTTGTATGATTTGTGAGGAAGACCCCTACATGAAATACTGCCCTCATCGTGAGCCCGCCACTAAATATCTAAAGGGTACCTCCCAATCGGTTCAACAACAACACTCAGTTGCACAAAAACCTATCCCTTCGTAAGGAGGCAATCCAGGTCATTCCTACCATGGGGATGCTTCCACAATTGCCTCTGAGGTTTACATGTTTAAAATGGTTAATGTCACAAATTGTGCGAATACCTATGACACTCCTCTAGGTGATAATCCTAACAAGAAGGCTATCGACCAACCTTCTAACTCTACTCCTCCTCCATCTTCCAATCCTGTTTAGATTGAGAAGCCAATTTCTGACATAGTATTGTGCCCGCCCAAGAACGTAATTCAAAAAGTGGTATTTAATCCAAATGCCTGAGCTACCCAAAAATACAACATCGTTGAATATTTGGTGCAAGCGCCTTGCTCTATGTCAACCCTTGAAGTTCTACAACACTGTCCAAATCAATGTAGAACCTTGTTTTCAACCATTGGAGCACTGGATCTTGAGGAGTCGAACCTGATTACGTTTAATCTAGATTATTTTAAAGAGAGAGTCTCCCATAACTTAACATTCCAAATTCAAGTTTTTATTAGTGAACACACCATCCATTGTACTGTTTTGGATGAGGGAGCCTCCACTTGTGTCATTTATTTTCCTTGTTGGAGATCCCTTAGTTCTCCTGCCCTTATTCCGTGCCTAACTACCCTTAGAGCATTTGATGGACATGGTTTACAAGCTCAGGGACTCTTGAAATATTTCACTGTGACTTTAAAGGGTAAGATTGTTCCGGTTTATATCGTAGTAGTATATGCACCCATTGATTATAATTTGTTACTTGGTCATAGTTGGTTCTATGCAATGACTTCCTTTGCATCTTCGGTGTTTCGTATCTTACGATTTCCCCATCAAGGAAATATTATCACTGTTGACCAACTTGAGTATACAACTCCATATCTCAACAATGCCACGACAAATAATGTCCCTTTTCTAGGACATAATAATTTTGAGAGTGTAGGAGTAGGTCTTCTCAAGGATTCCTCACTCATGGGGTTTTTTCCTTTCCCTTCTCCTCCCACCGCGTAGGTTTCCACCTTAAACATGATTTCAACTCAGACAAAACAATCCTTCGATTCCTCTCTTCCATTGGTAGTACCTGGTATCGACGAGCATAGTTCATTGTCTCTGTCAAACTCATTAAACAATGAAACAAACCCACCTTCATTACAATCTATTCTCACTCTGGATAAAGTACTTGAACCTTATTTTCCTCCACCTAGTGAAAATGGTTCCCTTAGTAACTAGAAACCTAAACGAGGAAAGAAGAAGAGTTTCCATAGGAAATGATGCTTGGGAGGCAGATCTCTAGCCTATGGACATCGTGCTAAAGAAAAAGTGTCCACTTTTTTCAAAGAATTTGGGGGAAAACTACCTCCAGAGAGACATGCTGCTAGGAGTGATCCTCGTTCGAAGGTCATTCCCATCGTAATGTAGTAGTCGTTTTCCAGAATGAGATTAGTCTTTGTTCCTTTTCGTGCTCGTAAATACATGAGAATAAGTTACCAAACTTATTATTTGTTCTTTCTCGTGCTCGTAAATACATGAGAATGTAACCGAGTTGATGTTTATCACTTTTTTAGACTCGTAAAGGTTATACAAAAAAGGAACCCCCTAGAATCTCCTTTAAGATCTTTTCAGACTCTCTAAACATGAAAAGATTGTTGAGTGATCTTGATTCCTTTCACACTCATTAAAAGGTTTGAAAGGTCATTTTTTGAGTGGTAGTTTATCTATTTTTCGGCCTCACGAGACTAAAATTATGAAAAAGGACAACACTGGAGTCACCTTTAAGTTCTTTTCAGACTCTCTAAACATGAAAAATCACCAAGTTTTCCTTCTCTTGACTCACTAAACTACACATTGAAGGGCCCATATGGGGATGAACCCTTACTTCTTCCAGTTCATTAAAAACAGAAAGAGGAACTTACCAAAGGTGAGTTATATCGATCATGTGTTATCCTCCTCAAGCTCATTAAATTAAAAATAGGTACTCATCTATCTAGGTGGGGAAAAAAAATGAAGGAAGTGGGTCAAGGTTATGAGAATCCTTTATGGCATTTTTTTTCACCCTTGAACATGGCACTTGTTTGTGTCTCATTGTATAGTTGGGTAATCCACTTGTCTCTGAGTCATACCAATTCCATGTGTCACCATACATTTTCATTCAGTCGAAGAGTGCTCTTATATTTGTCACATTACATTTTGGTACTCATCGAGTCAATGCTGCTAAGTCAGTTGTCATTCCTCATCATGTACAAGGGAATTTTCACTTCAAACCATCCATCTGCAGTATTACCAGTTTCCATTTTCAGTGTTAGTCCATACTCATTCGATTCATCATCTTACATCACTTTCCTATGTCAGTTTCGTGTCGCTGATGGGGGATACATCAAGGCCCTCCTTCGACGAGTCTTTTCCTGTCAACTTCAACACATCATCCAGGAATCAGACTTAGAAACCAGTTAGTACCTTGGGACTTGCATGCCTCAATGGCAGGCCTCCTCGCCTCAGACATTAAGTTTACATCATTGACCTCTGATCAGATTATTCCATGAATGTTCAACCTCAGCTCATTTATTCACATTCGTTGGAATGTACTAGTGTACCTTGGGATTCATTGACATCATTGGTGATTTCCCTCACACTTGTTAATGGTTTAACTAAATAACCAGTAATAAAGTGGTTTCTACCATGTTTGACATCAAAACATCTATTCACATGGATAGATTCATACAACATCGGGATTGGGACGAAGACCCTGGGTTGAGCGTTCACTCCATTAAAATTTCTTTCCCATGCTACGAAGGATATCACTTGAGAATGTTGATGTATAGACTCTCACATAAATCCACATTGTATTGGTCCGTGGCTATGTTTTATCATCTCATAGCTCCACTGTGTATTTTTCGTGGCTACGATCAGTTCATTTCATGGAGGTATGGATCCACATTGTATATTTGGTGGCCATATCCTTAGTCAATATTTTTCATGGATTCGCAGTGTATTGGTCAACAGTCATGCTTTGAGTCATCTCATATTCCGAGCATAGGTATGTCTGCTTCAGAGATGGAACATATATTAATATTGTTTGATGGTTGTTTGCAGCTTCTTCTAGGTTCTCCAACTCCACACCCTTGCATTAAATATTTGTAAAGTGTTTCAACCATCATTCTCTCTTCTGACCTCACACTTTAGGGGGAATTTTGTTACACACAAAATTTTCACACCTAGGTACCTTTCCCTAAGTGTCGTAAGTATCACATAAGTGTCTCATACACCTTGACACCATGGAATAACCTATGTCACAATTCCTAGTCAATATGGAGGAGGGATATATTACATGAAGGCCAAAATACCAAGTGCACATGAATTATTATTAATATTCATGAAAAAGAAATTAATTAAGTGTGAGAATCCACCTCACAAATGGTTTCCTATTTTTTAGGGAAGGTGGAGGATCTCATGGATGGTTGAAATATTTCCTCCTTAAAATTCTTGAGAAATATTTCCTCTCTAAAATCCTTAAGAAATATTTTCTCCCTAAATATCTTTCAAATACCTTTTTATTGGATCTCATGAGTGATCCTCTCCATGGTGGTTAGGCCTCCAAATCGTATATAATGAGGGCTTTCCATGGAGAAGAATAGAATGGTGGATAGTTGAGGTATCAAACCTATGGTCTTGGGAGAAATATTTAGGATATCAAACCTATGATTTTGGGAGCTTTGTGCAAGGGATGGACGAGGAGGACTTGGGGAAGTTGCTGCAACTGCATCTATAGTCTGTAATAATTTCTTTAAGAGTTCTCATTAATATATTTCTTGGTATATTTCCTTCAAACCAATGTCTCTTTACATATGTTTGTCTTATAGATGGATTTGATTGGACTAATATTATAGAGTAGAGTAGGAGTTCTTTGTCTTTTTTTGTCTATTGCATTGCAGGTATCGAGTGGTGATGAAGAGTTTAGATATCAAGCTCAAATTGGAGAAGCGAGGACAAACATCGAAATAATGTGCATCACACTTTCTTCCTTCTCCTTCTCTTTCTAATTAGTTAGTTAGATTCAAAGGAATGTTAGTGTCCAATATTAGCATGTTTTCTGTCTTGGTATAGGGGTCTATAATCCAAGAGGAGATTCACCTATCCATAGGGGGATTTTCCTACAATAAAGGGAGTTGTTCCAAAAAATACTTGAGGCTTTGATGATCTGTCTTAATTTGGAAGCACTTCCCCAATAGGTAAGGGTTCCAAAGATCCACTGCATGCAGAATAGCCAATATTTCCTTTGCATAGATTGATTTTCCCAAATGTCTCTCTGATAGTTGTTTGCTGGTAAAGGCCAAAGGCCAACCATCTTGCATAAGGACTGCTCTAATTTCTCTCCTAGAAGCATCACATTCCAGGACAAAGGTATTTGTGAAATCAGGAAGGGCTAGGACTAGAGTTGTGCACATGGATGCATTCAAGGATTGAAAGGCCTGATAAACTGCGAGAGTCCAAGTGAAATAATTCTTCTTAAGGAGAGAAGTGAGAGGTGCCACAATTTTTCCATAATTCTTCACAAACTTGCGATAATATCCTATTAAACCCAAAAATCCATGCAAGATTTTGAGAGTCTTTGGGAAAGGCCAATATTGCATAGATTCAATATTTTTAGGATCCACTCTGACACCTGCCTTGCCAACAATATGACCCAAGTACTTGAATTCCAAGGCTCCAAAAGAACATTTAGATTGTTTGAGGAAACCTCAGTGCTGACAGAGTAGATGTAGAACTCGATCCACATGAGCAATATGGGATGTACAAGTTTTACTATAGATGAGGATATCATCAAAGAAAACTAATACAAAATGATGGAGAAAAAGACGAAAGACATGATTCACGAGGCTTTGGAAAGTGGAGGGAGCATTACAAAAGCCAAAGGGCATGAAAAAAAACTCATAGTGTCCCTCATGAGTTCGAAATGAAGTCTTAGGAATGTGTGCCTCATTCATGTGTATCTATTGGCATCCAGAGTGAAGATCAAGTTTAGTAAAGAACTGGGCACCACTCAATTCATCCAAGAGGTCGTCAATTACAAGAATGGGAAATTTGTCTTTGATGGTGAGTTTGTTGAGGGTAGAAAAGTCGGGACACATGCTCCAAGATCATTCTTTATAAAGGACCATGACCATAGGAGAAGAGTAGGGGCTCGTACTAGGATGGATAACACCTGTGGTCAGCAATTCTTGAACAATTTTCTCAATTTCATTTTTCTTGGAAAAGGGATGACGATAGGGATGAATATTGGGAGGGAGGGTGCTGAGGAAAAAGGGAATGGAATGATCGTGAACACCATGGGAAGGAGGAAGTCCCTAGGGAGTGGAAAAAACAACTTGATCTTTGGAGAGGATGGATTGAAGGTCTTGTAGCATAGAGAGTGTCTTAGTGGATTGAATGGCATGGAGTTGTGCAATAATTCCAGAATGACCTTTTTTGAGGATATTTTCCATGCGATGGGAACTGATGATCTCCGGGGAATCGATGGTGATGCCTTGGAACTTATATTGTTGGTCCTTCTAGTTGAATTTCATGGTTAATTCCTTAAAATCAATGATAATGGGACCTAGAGTCCTTAGCCATTTGCAACCAACACAATGTCACAACTGTCCATGTCAATAGAAAACATATGAGACTTCATGTGGTACTGACCAATTTGGATACAGACATTTTCACAATGCCCCCCACATTTAATGGACCCACTATTGGCAATCATGATTTAAAAACTATTGATGACACATATATAGCAATTAGTTTCTTGGGAAATGCGGCGATGAATTAAATTATGGGTGCTTCCATTGTCAACAAGGATGATCACCTTCCTATGCTTAATGTAACCAATTAGTTTGAGGGTTTGGGGAGCAGAGAACCCAGTGAGATCATTTAGGGAAATGACCAATTCGACTTCGGGAGGGTCGAAGGGTGGGGTCATGTTAGTGGGTTCAGGTTACTCAGCCATAGGGGGGGCTCAACATAATCATTCGAGACATAGTTAGAGATGTCCATAAAAATATTTTGTTCCTTACACTTATTCCTAAGAAAATAGTTTTGTTCACAATTATAACAAAGGCCTTTGAGTTGGAGTTCAACCATTTCTGCCCTGGTCAATTTCTGGATCTTTAGTGGAGTAGAAGGAGGAGTGGGAGTGACTGGTTTAGGGTGATGAATAAAGGAGGGTTTTCAAGTTTGAGAAGAGACAACCTATTGTGATTCCTTAGCTCTTTTAGTAGCTTCCACCCAAGTCTGAGGCCGAGACATGAGGACATGGGAAATAATATCATCCTTGAGGCCAATAATAAAACATTCTTGGAAAAAGCATCAGACATGCCCTCTGTACGTAAAGCGAATCGCTCAAAATAAGCGAAAATTTCTTCCACCATGCTAGATTGTTTAAAATTTTTCAAATGGCCTAAAAGGTTGGTGTTAGTGTCAAAGCGTTCATAAATATCTGCCAAAAATTGTATCCAAGATACATACCCTTGGTGAGAATTTTTTCGCCATTGCCACCATTGCCAATGTTCTTGATCTAGATGGAGAACACCATACCGTAGTTTGGCCAACTCATCTGTAATGCCATGCAAAGAGAAATAATGTTCCATTTGGGTTACCCATCCAGTGGGATCTGAGCCATCAAATTTTTCACATCCACACGTGGAAGGCATAGGTCATGCTGAAAGTGATGGGGATGGAAAGTATGGGAATTAGAGGATGTTTCACCTTCAGAGTGAAAAGGTGGGTAAGAGGAGGGAATATCTGCAAGGATATTCATCTTGGCACTGATCATTGTAGTGAAGGATGCAATATGGGTAGCAAGGTCCTGTTTGATGGTTTCCATTTTGGCATCGATGGAGAAATGCATGCTTTTATTGATGGTGACAAAATTGACACTGAGCTTCTTCACTTCTTGTTGGGTCTCTATGAAATTAGAGGACAAGCTATTGAAGCGAGCTTCCAAGTTTTGTCTACAGGTGTGGGCCATGATGAAGAGGGAAAGTGAAAAGGGACGGGTGCAAACACACATAAAATGGGTTATGGGTGAAGTGTATCATGACAATTAGGGCGATGAGGGGAATCCAATGGTGTAAGACCCCAATAAGGGTGTTGGAAGGGGGTCGGGTCCATGGGAAAAACAAATTTCTGAAAAATTATAGGTATGAGTGTGATAAGGGAGAAGAGAGGAATCCAATTGGATAGGACTCAAATAATGGTGACAACAGGATCAAGACTTTTTTTTTACTGCTGTGGAGTTATACTCCGATATGAAGAATATTGCAGTGTTGAAATGCCCAAATTATTAACAGGAAGAAATATTTTGATCTAGGTGGATATCGATGGCCACTCACCTCTTCCAACTGGCTCAAAACAGTTTTCTGACAATTTTGGCAATTTACTATTTTTAGTAGTTTTAAATTCCGGGGCCATTTTGAGGGCTTAAATGAAGGTTTTTCGGGATCGAGATTCTTAGTGATAAACAAAGGCTTGATTGAGCCCCCAAAATGAATATCCTCGATGATACATTTCCAATGGGCTATCATATGCCTAAAGCAGAGATCGTATGCAAAAGTGACGACCCCGAGAAGTTGATGTACTAACTTACCCAAACGTGGCCCACATGACTTTTGGCACTTCATCTCCTAGGGTTAGGTTTTTGGATGTCTAGGGTTTTGGAATTCTTGTTTATTGTAAAAAGGCCTTGAGAGCCTCATTTTAATCATCTTCTTGCAAATGAGTGCAGCCGTCACATCTCTTCTCAGAGATAAGCCGCCACCATTCCAACAATCTTGTTTCCACTGCATTTTACAGTTTCAACTTATTTCCTTATTGACTAGAAAACCAATTTTACTGTATCTCTGTTATTTTGTGTTAAGCACCTATTAATAATCTGTAGTCTTTTCATTCTTCTCATAAAATCTAGATTAGTGGTATCAGATCGGTCTTCTCATTTTCGTCTTAATGCATGTCCCCAATGAGGTCAGAGTACAAAGAGTTGGATCTCAAGCTTGTTTCTCTTGAGGACAAAATCTCTCGCACAACCAAGCGACCTCTCATGGTAGGATAAAATAAATGTGATGGGACAGGAGATCCTTTCAAACTGTTGATTGAGAAAGCCCTCATGCAACAAAGGAACGAGATGATGAATAGTTTCATGCAAATCCTTCGATGACTCCCAACAGGAAACGCATCTTCGTTGAGCGGAGGCGCTGCCCCCTTCAATGTATAAATAAACTTCGATGTTCCTATATTTGAAGGTCAGATAGATGCAGATTCTATATACAAGTGGTTGATTCTACTAGAAGGGTAGTTTTTTGTCCATAACTTTTTGAATAAATAAAAGATTACTTTTGCGCTCCTCAAATCCATTCCCCATGTCAAATATTGGTGGGAAACTTTCTATGAGATAAAGGAAATAGAGGAACCCTCATTATTTATAGTCACGTTCACCAGGGATTCCTTCAGGGATGCTGTTAAGGAACAATACTACCCTGTCAGAAGTTATGACGACTTGTATACCAAATGGACCACACTGCGGAAAGAAAGAGACCAAGCAGTGCCAAATTTCATGAATCTCTTTCATACCTTGCGCACCAAGATGGGTATCAAAGATTCAAAGAAACATCTGGTGCTCAAGTATCGCGATGCTCTGCATAGATACATCTAGAACGAAATGTAATTTTTGGACATCTCATCCTTGGGCGTGACCTACCGATATGCTGTCAAAATCAAGCAGAAGCTCAAACAAAAGACGCAACAATTTAGGCCTGGGAACCCCTCACAACAAAATCTAGGAAAGGGCGACCCCAACCCACAGAAAAAAGGATAGAGAAAAGACAAAAAGTATCAAAACAACCAGTCCAAGTTGCAAGCAAAGAAGGACACCGAAAAGAAAAAGAAAGATACCGAGAAATGGTGTGACTTCCATAAGATCCCTTGGCATAACACTACTGAATGCCGCTCAAAGCAGTCGCTGGTGGCTGAAGTGAAAGCCTCTGACTCAAATGTGAGTTTAGACTTTGAGCCAGAACCAAAAATGGGAAGATAGATCACTGATGCAGAACCCAATGCCACTGTTGCTACCACCAAGCTCCAGCCTGGTGAACCAGATGATCTAGAAGAAGGAGAACGCCTCTTCCATTCACAGATGTGGGTAAAAGGCACCCCACTACACTTCATCGTGGATGGTTGTAGCCAGAAGAACCTCATTTCAATAGAGGTTATCAAGCAACTGGCCTTGCCCACAACACTGCACCCACAACCCTATACCATTGGATGGCTCTGCCAAGGAAGCTATCTCCGCATCAGCCCACAATGTCGAATTTCATATAACATCAAGCCCTTCAAAGATGAGGTATTGTGTGATGTTTCTCCTCTCAAAGTTTTTGATATTCTTATGGGAAAAAATTATTTATAGAAACATCATGTTGTATATGAGTCTAGGTCTCATAGTGTTATTATTACTTTGAACATGAAATTTTACAGGATACCTGAGGAAGTCCCACCTAGTGCTATTTCCCTGATCTCTGCTAAGCAATACAGGAAGGTCATCTCTCAGATGAGGAATTTTGTCTTCTTTATGATTCTCTCTTAGAATAAGCGAAAGAAAACAACCACATCTAGGGTCTCTGTGGCCAACCTCTCCACATAGAAGAAACAAGTAGATAAGGTCGTGGAAGAATACTAAGATATCTTCTCCACACCTACCAGGGTACCTCTGCACTGCCAGGTCGATCACCCCATCAATCTGACCCCCGGTGCACCATTGCCCAATGGGACTGCCTATCGCCACTCTCTGTTAGGGAATGAGGAGATCAAGTGACAGATCCAAGAACTGCTCCAAAAGGGGCACATCCGTCCCCAACTCATCACCTTACAATAGCCGAATCATGCTGGTACAAAAGAAAGATGGAATCTGGTGACTCTATATTGATTACTGGGCTCTGAATAAAATCAGAGTCAGAAACCAATACCTGATTCCCTGAATCGACTGCCTCCTTGATCAACTCATGGGGTCCAAATACTTCAGTAAGATTGATCTGAAGTCTGGATACCACCAAGTCTCAATAGAACAGACAGATGTATAGAAAACTGCCTTTAAGTCAAAGGAAGTACTTTTTGAATGGTTGGTCATGCCCTTTGGTTTGAAAAATTCTCCAACCACTTTCATGAGGATGATGGACAATATCCCGTGTGTTAGAAAAATAGGACCACAGAGCAATAAAATAAAACAAATGCAGAAAAAAAAACATAGAAGACACACAATACAAGAGAGACACAGATTTATGTGTTTCACCCAGTGTGGGCTACGTCCACCAGAGAAATTGCCAGGTCCTTCCTTTATTATTATCCAGAAAATGAAGGGATACAACCTACAACAAAACCCGCTGTAACTTCCTCTTCTTT
>JZKD02S0491298.1:0-17050 GCA_000966675.3 Picea glauca
TTTTCATATCAAGCAACCTCACAATGCATTAAATTCATGCACTCAAGCATATACCGACATAGCCAAACATTCATCATGCAAGATCATCTCTTGCACCCTTTCCAAGTCATACATGCACATGGACATATCATACTTCCATATCCTCCTCCCAAGGATATTTCTACCATGTTTATGACAAGCATCATAGAGACACTCAACATTGAGCTTCCCTCTTAATTGAGGGCTTGCATTCATATAATTCTTTTAAGCATGTATACAAATATATGTAGGTGCATCTCTTTCACCCTTTTTACATTGTTATTTTATTTTTAATATTAGTTTTCCTTAGTGACATATTACAGTCACTCATATGACAAGTCTCACAGTCATAATTCATACTGATTTTTCCCCTTCTACATGGCAATAAAAAAAAAGGGTCACCTTTTTCCTTTCTACTGTAAAAACCTTCCATAATCCTGAATTCAGATGGGTAGTTATTGTATCACTCAAGGTAGTAAGATAACCACTTATAGTCTCTTCTTCATGCCTCAATTCACTCTTGGTCAACAAAATTCTGCAAGGGGATGTTTTCCTAACTCCCTCTTATAGCTATCTGAGTACACCAAGCCATCTCCATGTGGTTGCCATCCACCTCTGGATGTCAATATGATCCAATGGTCATCCAAAGATGTTTTGACACCTCCTTAATCAGACCTTGCATAGGTCTCCCACTGATCCTTACAATCCTATTGTATTAAGTCATTAGGCCACAACATCATTAAATTTTCATTCTTACTATTAACCCCTATTTTCATAAGGTCATCCTCATCTAAAAGGTCCATTAGTAGACTGTACCTTACAACCCACCATAGGTTATAACATGCCTAATTTCATGTTCAATAATTGTCCATATGCATTCTTATGCATGTACATGCCCTTGATTTATCATGGATATACAATATGTTGTGCGCAGACCCAGTTTTGAGGAAAAGAAACATGCGTAAGGAAGATTTGCATGCAAGAAAAGAAGCATGTGTAAGGAAAACACACATGTAGGAAAACTAGCACGTGTGAGATAGACATGCATACAAAAGAGGAAGGCATGTGAGTCACGTGTGAAAGAATACCTAGCCACGATAGGTTTAGGGTTTTGGTAATATAATGTAATGTTTGGTAATCCAAAAACATGTTTAAGTAGGTACGTAGGAGGTCTAGGTCGGGGTTCTCGGGGGGGGTTTGTTGGAATATGGTTCTTGTTTGGTTGGTTATTTTTACCGTGTTGGTCAACGGCATAAATAATGTAAATATGCTATGTTATGTAATTTTTTGAGTTGAGGAGAGAAGATAGGGTAGATATTGATGGTTCTATCACAGGCTGACGAGCCCAGTGTGATCTAGTTAGCCTCATTGTAGATGTCGACCTGTATGAGGAGAATTGTAATGTGTGCGACACTGTAGTTTTGGAAACACCATAATAAAAGATAAGAGAATCCAAATATTTGTGGACGTATCATAGGAGGGGTGAACCACAATAGACCATGTGATATGTGATTGAATATTGTTAATTTTCTTACTATCAATGATTAGATGTTAGAAAAATGTGTGAATGACTAGTTAGATCTGCTATTTTACGTGCATGAATAAGAATGACATAGTATTCAATATAAGATGAATGTTAAATTAAATAACAAATATCACAGAGTTTAATCCTAGATCCCCACTCATTCCCAGGTTACAAGCATTTGAGCGTTGCAACCACCATTAGAACTATCTCGGGTGAGACTACACAGTGAATTTTGTGTACTGCGATGCCTTTTGGTTTACCAGGGGGGTGATAGTTTTAAAGGGGTTTTGTTGGAAACCATAGTAGACCTGAACCTTGGTCAGCCCAGGAAAGGTAGAAAAAGAGAATTAAAAACCCAACAAATGGATATGTTGTTGACTGGAACAAAATGGGATTGAGTGAATGAGATCTGTTGAAGAATCAGGAAAATAATTTCATATATGGTGAGGAAACATTAAAAAGAATGAGATTATAAAAGGGGATTTTTAGACCATGGAACCCAACGAAGGCGAAGATCGAGAGTTGGTTGAAAACAAAGGAGCTGGAATTTTCACAGAAAGATAACATAAACCCGAAGTTAACACTGTGCAAATATTTGGACAAGTACATATTTAGCGATTTGCATGAAGTATTTTTCTGTGATTTCCCACATGTGTTGTAGGAGTGGATATTTAGTTTGAAATACAACCACCCTACAAATCAGATCAGACAACTAGAGTAGAATTATGTGGATATCGTGCAGTTACAACAAGTTGACAATAAATTTACACACGCAGTAGATTTCTGGTTAGACAACATTGTTGCAGGATTTATCACATAATTTGTAGTAGATACTATGAAGTCTTACGATGCAACAAAGAAATATTTCCTGAAGGGGCCTAGAGGTAGGTATAATCAGATCGTCGTATACTTCCATAAATATTTTATTGTATAACAAAGGTGTAATGACAATGGCATCAAACGGTTAAAATTCCATGTGTGCATGGGGGAAGGGGGGAAGCACTGACAAGAGACAGAGAAATGGAGGAAGTGATTGATAAAGGAAAGAAGGAGGAGGCCTTGGATCCAATCATGATGGAGGAAGACCAAATCAAACAGATCGTGGAAATAGCTGGAAGAACGCACAGTGGATCACCGTACCAATACAATATGAACAATAAGAAGAGAGCCATATCCGTGAGGGAAGGCTTGGCAAGTGATGAAGAAGAGGTATAGGATATCTAAGTTTTGGAACATATTGAGTAAATCCTATGCGCGACATATGAAAAGAAGACAAGAGGTCCAAGGGAAGGAACTGAAGGCATAAATCTTGTCCATATCAGTGTCAGTGTGGAACCCATAAACCCATGTGCGAAAAATACATCAGAAAGAACACCATCGTTTAGACAACTGATGTTCAGTGGAAGAAACACATCAGGAAGTACATCTACATAGGGAGCAACAACTAGGGGAAATAGTTCAAGAAGCATTAGTTAAGGATATACATCGCATGAAGGTAGTAGTTCATCATTCAGGATGGCAGGACATGATCACACCATTAGGTTACCGGAATTCAAGGGAGAGGCAGCAGAGGACCCTGAGAAGCACTTATTCATTTGTGAAAATATCTGGGAAGCGAAGCATATCACCGATGAGGAAACAAAACTTGTGTAGTTAGATATCACATTAAGAGACCATGCACTAGATTGGTACATGAGCTTAGCTGCAAACAGTCTACCAAAAACAACCAAAATGATAGTGGATATAAAGAAGATGTTGATAAATGAATTCCAAAATCCTAGCTCAGAGGATCAGTACATGAACGAGATGATAGATATCAGACAAAAATGACAGGAATTAGTCTGAGATATTGACCAGAGATTCAAACGATTGAAGGGAAAGTTGAAGTATGTCATGAAATATATGAAGCATAGACATCTATTTGTGAATTCCCTGCTACCACACCTGAAATACCCTTTGAGATAGCAAAAGTTTCAAACTCAGGAAGAGGCTCTGGAGGAAACTTCCAAATAGAAGAGAATCAATATTAGAAGATGGAGCCAACAATAAAAGAGATGAAGGAGGATCTGAAGAATTTAAAATTTCAACTGAACCAGAACAGGAGTAAGGACAAAAGAGAATTTTTTTGGTGTACCACATGTAGGACAGAAGGACATCACAAGATTGAGTGCCCAACATTCGCACAGTACATGGAAATAGGACTGCCAAATCCTTTACTGACAGGAGGAATATGGTGTGAGATATGTAAGACACAGGGGCATGATCCATATCATTGTCCAATGATTCATAAATACTAGATAGTGCCTAAGAGTTCATAATGCAACTTTTGGAAGTTAGTAGGACATGATGAAAAATATTGAGGACAATGGAGTTGATGAGGGAAAGAACATTAGACACCTATAGGGTGCAGAAAAAAATGATGACAGGGCAAGTTGCACCACATTTTAACCAAGTACCAACCCCATATAACACTATGCCACAACAATATAACACTATGTAGCCACAATACAATACCATGCAACCACAATATAATCTCGTGTAGTATAATTAGGTGCCTCAGTACAACACACCGTGAGGAGATCGAGCTAGCTATATAGGTGGAGGATGAGGTAGAGGAGGATTTGGAAGAGGCATAGGACTGGTGGTATTCCATAACTATAAACAAATAGGACACTATGAAAGAGAATGTCCACTTCTACCTGCGACATGTATGTATTGTCATGCATCATATCATGACACAAAAGATGTTTTGACACTATTGGGGAAGATCCAGGAAAATAAGAATAAAAAAAATCAGAATGTTCAATGGATTTTTTCTGAATCAAGGGATGATGGAACAAACATCAACATAGTTACGCATGGAGGAGATAAAATAGGAGATGACACAGCAAGACTAGATCCAACACAACATGAATGGGTGAAGAAAAATTCCCAACCACAGAAGTAGCTTGATGCACAGAATGAAAATGAGTTATTCAAGAAAGCCATACAAGAATTCTTGAAGCCATACATTGCATCTACATCAATCGTGCAACATTCTCAGGACATGCCAACGTACGAGATGCCTTATTCACTAGACCACACTAATGAAGCACAACCCTTAGGAAAAGTAAGTACCATAAAGGATTTTCTGCAATCTCGTTCTAAACTACTAAATGATCCATCATCTGTTAAAGTATTACAAAATATGTTAGAAATATGTAACACAAGTGTAGAGGGAAAGCTAGAGAAGAAAACAATTAATCACTTGCATACAAGGAGGAGGACAAGTAGAGAGTTCAGACTGAATGCCAACATTGGAGATTTCAACATGGGGGATATTATACTGGATTTAGGCTCCAAAGTAAATGTGTTACCCAAGAAGACATGGCAATGTATGGGAGAGCCCACATTAGGATATTCACCTAATCAGTTGAAACTAGGAAGTTAGCATAAGGTTCTGCCAATTGCAAGGTTAAAAGGTGTGACAGTAGATCTGGATGGAGTGCGCACTAAAGCTGATTTTGAAGTGATAGAAATAGTGGATGGAACAACACCTTATCCAACATTGCTTGGCTTGTATTATGAGTTTGAAAACCAATACATAATCAACTTGAATACAAGGAAGATGAAATTCAATTCAAGAGAGTACAAATTCATTACACCACTAGACCCATCAAAAGGAGAAAGGCTTGTCAAACCCACTTGCTTAGACCTAGAGGAAGTCAACCAGTTATAAAGAAACACCACACGAGA
This sequence comes from Picea glauca, assembly GCA_000966675.3. Lineage (NCBI taxonomy): Eukaryota > Viridiplantae > Streptophyta > Pinopsida > Pinales > Pinaceae > Picea > Picea glauca. The sequence goes on from JZKD02S0491298.1 coordinate 5,279, forward strand.
ATAATATTATGTAAATCCAACTGGATATGGAGTACTCAGTTGGAGAAGCATCAGATCATGTGCTTCAGACTCAGATACAAGGTTGGAAAATTGGAAGCAAAGATTGCATGAAGTATCCACAAGAAGGTGCACAAGAATATACCACACATTAAGATGGGTAGGTACAGAGATAAGAGAACCTCATATTTTTTACGGGGTGAATGAATTAGAAGAATTCCTAACAATATATGAAGATCAAGTGTTAGAAAATTGGAGGCTCTTAGATCTAGACATAACACTCAAGGAAAAACCTACAAGATGGTGGGGTTCACACAAAGAGATAGTCAAGGAATGGTACCAATGTAAGTGATTACTTCCCATTAGATTTGGTACATAACAGGGAAGCAATGAACTATAGAGATATGATGGACAGGAGACACTAGAATAACACTTGGAGAAGTGAGAATGTTATGGAGAATGACACCACCAAAAGAATTGCCTCATCACTGTATTCACACAATGGAAGGAATTCCAACAAACTGGTATGTAGACCAAGAACTGTGTAGAGGAACTGCAAAATGGACAATGTTACAATAGCATTTTATATTCACTTTCTCATTTGAACATGAGAACCCCAACGTTGATTCGACACTTAAACAAATCAGAGGGATGATATTTGTTAAGGAATCAGAGTTTGAACATATAACAGAGTATCAACAACATAATAGACAAACAATGAAATAACTATTGTCATGCTATCATGTGCAGGAAGAAGCACCAGATGAAGATGACCCACACAACATTAAAATTACATAAATTCAAGGAGAAATATAGGTGGAAGGTACATCTCTGGAATTATAAGTATTTGTCATGCCAATCAAGGTGAAGAAAGTAAATATTGGGACAAATGATAATCCCAAAATAGCCAGTATTGGAGATTACTGGGATGAACAAACAATAGAAAGAATAACAAAGTTGTTGCACGAGTACAGTGACATGTTCCCAACAACCTTTATAGATATGAAAGTCATCACGTGAGAGCTAGGAGAGATGAAGATACCTCTCAAACTTGAGGCTAGATTAGTCATAAAATGAATGTATAGACTGAACCCAATATATAAGAAAAAAGTTAAAGAAGAAATTGACAAAATGTTGGAATCATAGGACCAACAAAAGAATTAAAATGGATAAGCCCTATGGTAATCCATAAGAAGAAGCAATGAGGTATAAGGATATGTGTCGATCTAAGAAATTTGAATGATTCTTTCCTACATGACACTTTTGCCACACCTTTCACAGATAAGATATTAGAGAATGTGGGAGGCCAAGAAGCATACTCATTCACAGATGGATTCTCAAGATACCATCAGATCAAGATAGCTCCAAAAGACAGGAACAAGACCATTTTTTCCATAGAATGGAGATCCTACTAGTACAGAGTCATGAATTTTGGGCTAAAGAACGCACTAGCTATATTCTCAAGGGTAGTCATAGCTTCCTTCAAAGAATTCATCCATCATTTTCTAGAAGTATATCTGGATGATTGGATAATCTATAGTATGTTGAAATATCATGTAGAGGTGTTAAGGATGATGTTGAAAATATGTATGCAATTTCAGATATCATTAAATATCAAGAAGTGCATTGTTGGGACACCTTTTGGAATAGTATTGGGACATATAGTCTGTAAACAAGGGCTATTGGTGGATCTTGAAAAGTTTGCAATCATTGTTAACTTACCACCACCCAAATCAATACGCCAGTTGAGAGAAACATTGGGACACATAGGCTATTATAGGAAATTCATAAAAGGGTATGCGCAGATGATTGTGTCGATGGAGAAACTATTGAAGAAGGATAGTAAATTCCAGTGGAATGAGAATTGTCAGTGAGGTTTGGACACTCTAAAAGAAAAAATGGTCACAACATCTATACTAATATTCTCATACGAGGAAAAGACATTTCATGTGCATGTATATGCATCATCCATAGCACTTGGAGCTATTCTAGAACAACCATGAGCAGGAGAGTTAGACCATCCTATAGCATTTGCAAGAAGAAAATTATCAGAGTTGGAGAATAACTACAATACTACAGAGAGAAGGCATAGCAATGGTATATGCACTACAAAAATATAGACATTATATACTTGGGAAACACTTTAAAATGTTCACAGATCATTTTTCCCTCAAGTACCTAGTCAATAAGCCAATGTTGGAGGGGACAATCTGTAGATGGTTACTTTTGTTTTAGGAATTTGACTTTCAAGTGATAGTCAAACCAACGAAGTTGAATGTAGGACCCGATCACCTGTCGAGGATCACCAATGGAGAGGAACCTACAAATTTAGAGGAAAAAATCCCTAATGCACAGTTATTTTTAGTCCAAGTAACTAATGAATATTTTGTTGACATCAATGAATACTTGAGTACAAAGACTGTGCCACAAGGATTCAACATTGCATAGAAGAAAAATCTGGTAATAAAAGTTGCAGACTATCAATTAATTGCAGGACACTTATACAATATGGGCAAAGACAACATCTTGAGAATATGTGTACTAGAACATGAAAGTCCTAGTATTTTAGCAGAGGCTCACGAGGGAATAGCTAAAGGACATTATGCAGGAAAATATACTTCACATAAGGTATTGCACATAGGACTATGGTGGTCGACCATTCACAGAGATGCAAAGGACTACTACCAGATATGTGAGGTATGTGAGAGGGTTGGAAAAACTAATAGACTATATGAGATGCCCCTAAGACCACAAGTAACCTTGCAATTATTCGAAAAATAGGAAATAGACTTTGTGGGACCAATAAACCCAACAACAAAGAGGTCAGGAGAAAGGTATATCATTACTGTGACAAAGTACTTAATGAGATGGGAAGAAGCAACACCAGTAAAATATTCTAGCACAAAGACAATAACACACTTCCTTTTTGAGGAAGTGAACACTAGATTTGGATTCCCAAGGATTTTCATGAGTGACCAAGGAAATGACTTCATCAATATTACTAGCAAGGCTATGACTGAGGAGTTTGAAGTCTATCATCAAAAGAGTACACCATATCACCCTTAAGAAAATGGAATAGTGGAAGCCTTTAATAAGATCATAGAGAATTCTTTGACAAAGATCTCTAATATCAACAGGGATGATTGGGATTTGAAGATACCAGTAGTATTATGGGAATATAGGACTACATGTAAAAAGTTGACAGGACATACACCATTCAGGTTGGTGTATGGACAAGAAGCAGTGGTGCCATTAGAATTTTTGGTACCTAGTCTGTGTGTAACAACAATCACCAACATGACAGAATGCAGCACAGTACAAGAAAGGATAAGTTAGCTGATGGAGATGGAAGAATATAGGATTCTAGTAGGATTTCACCAAGAAGTACAAAAAGAAAGGGACAAATCTTGGCATGACATACATATTAAAAGTAAGAGTTTCAAGGAGGGATACGTAGTCTTGGTGTATGACAGTAAATTTCTTCAGCATCCAGGAAAATTCAGAATACATTGGTTGAGACCATTTGAAGTGAAGACAATCACATAGGGGGAAGTTGTACATTTGAAATATTTAGGAGGTACATAACTCAAAGGAATGATCAATGGGATTCGACTGAAACTGTATAGGGACAGTCGACCTCCTAGTACTTAGAAAGTTACCATGTAGTAAAAAGATATGTATATAGTTTATTATAGTAGAAGTAAGGAAAATAAAATGAGAAAAACAAATAAAAAGAAGAAAAAGAAGGAAATCCATAAAAAGTAAAAAAGGGGATAAAAATAAAAACAGATTAGTGCACATGGAGGGTCTTGATAAAATAGAACTGGTAGAACAGAACAGTGCGTTGCAAGAAAACCAGTGTTCAAAAACATTGCACGTAGAAGAGAAGTTAACGGGTAGAAAGGTACAATGTGCGGGAAACACTACAAAAAGTGAAAAAGAGACAGGTGTTAGTGTGACACAACTTGCACTTCTTTGTCCCGCTATAAAGTTGGAAAAAGGGGGGAAGTGACCCATTGTGTTATTTTCTAAGGAGAATAATGCAGAGCCAAGTGGAATAGATATACAGTGAGATTTTGGGCTACCATATATCAATTTGGAATCCTGTAGTTCGGATTTCCCCACCATGTCACCACTTAGCGTAAGAGCGTTGAGTAGAACTAGATGAAACACACAAAGTAACACTCAAGTGACACAAACTGGAACAAACAAGATGCCCACAGTGGTGGATGTGGACAAAATCCACACATGGGAGTATGAGGAGACCACATTGCATATGGAAGAGGAGCATGATCCTGATCAACCGAAAGATATGTCGAACAAATGGAATTTGATGTGTCTAAGGGAAAAGGGTTGCAACAAGAAGAACCGACCATGGGTTCCATGTAGTAGGACTGAGATATGGAACTAGAGAATGAAACAAAGCAAGAGGTTACAAGAGGGTGGGGTATCTTCCCCACAAGGGAAAAATAAGGTGAGAGAATAAAGCAGTGTGTAGGGCATACAATGCACACCGAAAGAACTAGGTATAGTGATGCCGAAAATTCCCAAGGGAGTGAAGACCAACAATAACATGGTAGGAGGAGTCGATAGCCTCAAATATTATGACCATGATGTGTCTGATTCCGTAAGGTTCCCAAATTTGGCACCATAGAGCTACCTAGAGAGCATAGGAGAATGCCCATCAGGCATGCCACTGTTGGATCCTGCATAGTGGATCCTAGGACTATACAACCCTGACATCATGAAATTACTAGACATACCACACTTCGGGTGCGGGAAAAACATAAAACAATGTTTAAAAAAAATATTAGTGAGGGTGCACATAGGCATCTTATGGATGGATAATCTAGTGCCTATCAACATCGACCTCATCGCAGTGATTACAGGGCTACCGACAGATGGAGAGAAGACAAAACAATACCTAGAAGACAAGACTAAGGAGAAATCCATCTCATATGAGATCAAAGAAAATTATGGCGCAGAAAGGGGTAACAAAGGTATCAGGATCAGTGATATTAATGATCCTACTACAAGATTTCTCAATTGCAAATTAATGCACATGTACCAAAAAGAAGAAGTGTTTGTAGGAGTAGTAGCAATTGCAGCACAGTGCACAAAGGGGAGCTCGATGAGTTGGGCCCTTTACTTATTGAACTCATTCCTTGAAGACTGCAAGGACACAAAATATTGGGGCTCTCAGTTCCACTACTCATGGTTACTCATCCTCATTGCACTTATGGGGTGGCATGAACCCACATACACTATCTTCCTTCTAAGGAAACAAAAATGTGGCACAACGCGCTACACATCGCTGCGAAGCATAGTAGATCCAAATATAAATAAAGTCAACAATGGCATGTTCACTAAGTACTTAACTAAGATCCAGAATATCTTGGCGGATACATGAAGGATCTCCCTAGAAACTATCCAGGAGTCTGAATAGATAGTGAATTTCTAGGCATCATGTCACAACATGTGGTTGCAGGAAAACAAGGATCCATCCAAGGAGTGGTTTCAGCTAAATTATTGTGTGAAAACACATGACATCCACATGGAGGTCTAAGAGTGGAATAAGGAGTGGAAAGTTCCAGAGATTCCAAGGGAAATGCAAGAAGTACAAATCGAGACGTAGGGTAGCACATTCCCCACTCAACAGAAAGGCAGGAATGATGCTAGCAAAAAAAAAAAGACAATAATAGGTACAGTGGGTGAAAGAAAATCAAGTAGAAATAAAATCAGGACACAAAATAAGTCACAGCGTGGTCCTACATAGGGTCCACTAGGAATAGAGGAGGAACCAAGAGGACCGATAGGACAGGTGGACGCAAAAGAAGTGCAGAAGGAGGCACAAGAGGTAGACATGGAAGAATAATTTGGGCAATATACATGCATGAATACAAAGATTCCAAAGGTGCCTAAGCCATCAAATGGCCAAAGAAAAAGGACATGGGAGAAATCAAGTGGCACCAGGAAGAAGGCAAAGGCCACAGAAATCCCATGGAATCATCATTGGCGCAAGATGATGTGGATTTCATAGCCACAAAAGTATAGGATTGACTGTCAGATGTGTGGGAGAATTCTAAGAACCACAGAGATTCAATATTGGATAAAATCCAAGAGGTGAAAATTGTGTTGGAGCAGTTAAAGGTCAAAACAGAGCAACAACAACAAAAGACAACAACGTTAGTGAAAGAAGGGGTATCAATGGGCAAGACAGTCCAGATCATGGCACGGGGGAGTGTAAACTTCAGGATTAATCCCGACATGTTTTTCATGGATGAGTAGACAACACAGAGGCCCCTGAAAGAGATTGAGAGGTTGGACTTGCCGCTACCCAAGATTCCAACTAAAGTGTTGTATAAATTACAGGTGAGTGTTGCATAGGAGATTCAGTCTAGAGAAAGGTTGGATGCGACGAACTTACAATTGGTCCAGGATGAAAACACCTCACTGAAGGAGTCACTTAGACAAGAAGCACAGGAGAGGAAGATAGCATAGAAAAAAGTGGATTCGATGGAGAAACAGATAAGTGGAGTATTTCAAGCCATCCCCGACATCATAGAATCAGAAGAAGTGTCTACTGAAGAGAAGATGAAGAAAATATCACAGGCCCTGGCGTAATATAAAGAGAAGATCAAGGAATTGGAGGAGTGTGCAACACCTATGACTCCTCCAGCTAGAACATACCTAGCATCCAACTGGGCTATGCCACGTAAAACAATTTGAACTGTATGAAAATTAAAACATATACACACAGAAAATCTTGCGAAAATTTATATATAAAACTTAAAACAGATAAATGAATTCTGTAAATGCACAGATTCATATGAAATTAATATTAAACATATACATGTAGCATAGACATGCAATACCCATAAATATAAAGACAGGTATAAACCACACGCAGGAAAAACCCATAAAAATAAACACATAAATAATAGTGCATCATATAAATTAACACATAATTGACACTTATCTTGGTAACAATATCACCAACTATGTGCAGACCTTTCACAAACCTCCCAGCCTTAGACCATGCTTCTCATCACTCTCAGCAATGGGTCACTCCCGAGCTGGGACTAAACTCCACCCAGGTCAAGGGATTCCTAACCAAGCTAAGGTATCTCAGACAATAGGAAAGACTATGTCATAGGTTCCAACTCAAACTAATAGCCTATAGTTCCTCATTCCCCACATGCTTTTCCCACCCTAGGAAGTGTGCCCCTTCTCTTCTCAATAGTCCCTCAGCTTCCCCACTTCCCTTCTAGGGCTTCAGCAATAGGTTGGACAAGAAGTCTCAGAGCCCTGTAGTTGTAGTTTATCACCTTCAGGAAATCAATTCCCAACAATTCTCTCACCCAGAGAGAAATTTCTCACGGGCCTGAAAACTTGCTTCTTCAGTCCATCTCCCAAGCTAACCAGGTAAAGATATAGGTACAGGTATGGATATGGGTATGGGTACAGGTACAAGTACAATTATGGTAACAAAAAGGTACAGAGGAAATTTGAATGAGTGAGTGCATGATGATGGAATGAATGAATGGGCCAATGAACTAAGTCCAGACTATATGTATGCATGTTCCTGACTTGACACTTGTCATATTGAGAGATACTTTGGTCCACTTGTCCCCATCCTTAGAACTTAGGATAAAATAATTATCCATACTTTATACTTTAAGGAATATTAATACAATATTCCCTTTTTGGCTTAATCTCCCTAGCTTATCCCTTTTCCTTAAATTTTATCCCCCCCTTTCCCTAACTAGTGGAGTTCAGTCCCTCATACTCTTTTATCATAGTTGGTATACACACAACGATGTATTTTATTAATAATAAGACATATACAAAAATAGGCTCATTATCCTTTATCATCTAGTCTCTCTGACCTAATTCAACACATAAGCCTCCTAGCTTATAAGAATTGGCTCACCAGCCTATACAACACAACATATACACAAAGGCTCCCTGGCCTAAAAATCACATCCACTTAAGTTTGTTGTGCGTGGTATATTATAAGTGCACACTTCACCATTTTAGTGTGCAGTACATGTGTGCACTATACCATGGAAGGTGCATACAAAAATTATATCACACGGCTCACTAGCTTAAGTACATTTTCATTTACATTTATAGTTGGGATTCGGCCTAGGGGTATTACAATCCTCCTAACTTATAATAACTATCTCACCATCCTATACAACACAACATATACACAAAGACTCCCTAGCCTCAAAATCGTGTGCACTTAAGTTTTTTGTGCGTGGTATCCTGGAATGTGCACACTTCACCATTTTAGTGCGCAGTACATGTGCACACTATACCATGCAATGTGCATACAAAAATGATATCATACAACTCACCAACTTAAGTACATTTTCATTTACATTTACATTTGGGGTTTGGCCTAAGGGTATTACAATCCCCTCTCCTTATTTATGCACTACCCTCAGTGCATTATGTACACATATACAACCAAAATTTCAAAAATCATGAAAAATATGTGGGTATTCTTCCTGCATAGCATCTTCATGCTCCCAAGTTGCATCCTCGGGACTGTACCAGTTCCATTGGACCTTTACAATCCCTATGGTTTGATTCTAGATCTGTTTGATTTTTCAGTCCAAAATGCGTACCAGATATACTTGGAAAGTTCCTTCTTGCTCCACCTGAATCACATTCCAATCAATAACATGATTAGCATCAGGTATACATTTTTTAAGCAATGATACAAGAAATAGATTATGAATGGTCATTGATGTAAGCAAGAAAATCATGTATGCTATAGGTTGAATCCTCTCTAGAATTTAAAACAGCCCACAACAACGAGATGCCAACTTTGAACAATTTCCCAACTTCAGGGAACTTTTGTTGGCTTTCACTTTCAAGAATACATGGTCCCCCACTTTAAATTCCTTGTGAGTTCTTCCCTTATCAGCATAGCTCTTATGCGTGTCTAGGGCAGCCTTTAAATTCTGTTTAATTTTCAACATTTGATTTTCCATTTCCCTAAGTAATCCTGGCCCAACTACTGCTCTATTTGTTGGGTTGTCCCAACTTACTGGTCTGTTGCACATTCTTCCATAAAGTGCCTCAAATGGGCTCATATTTAGAGATGTTTGGTACCCATTGTTATAAAAAAACTCTACTAAGTCTAGGTAGTCTTCCCATTTTGATGGTTTATCCATAACATACATCCTCAACATATCCTCAATCACTTGATTCACCCTCTTTGTTTGTCCATCTGATTCTGGATGATACACTGTACTAAAATTCAAATTTATTCCAAATCCATTAAATAACCCCTTCAAAAAATTGAGGTAAATTTTGGATCTTTGTCAGACACAATTGTCTTGAGTATACCATGTAATCGAGAAATTTCTCTAATATAAACATCAACAATGTTGGATGCCTTGTGAGTGAGCTTTACTGGAATAAAATGGGCAGCTATAGTAATCTTATCCACCACTACCATGATAGAATCATGTTTCTTGTTTGTTATGGGAAGTTTGGTGATGAAATCTATTGTTATAACTTCCCATTTCCACTTAGGAATGGGTAATGGTTGTAGAAAACTAGTTGGGTGTCTATGCTCAACCTTTACCTTTTGACACTCCAAACATTTGGCAATAAAATCAACAACTTCTTTCTTCATTTCTGGCCAATAATATTGGCTCTTGATAGCTGCAATAGTTTTTTGATAACCTGGGTGCCCAACATAAGGTACATTATGCATTTCTCTCAATATCAGATTTTTCAATTCCTAGGAATTTGGTACATAAATTTTTCTCCTGTACATAAGAATTTCATCATTTTCTAGCGTATAGTCTTCAATTTTCTACTACAAAATACCATGTTGTAATATTTCCACTAATTCCTTGTATTGCAAATCTGATTTTGCAGCCTCCAAAATTATGTCTTTCAAATTGGATTGGTAGATGCTTATGGTTGTAACATGAAACTCATGCACCCTTCTGTTGAGTGCATCATATACCTTGTTCTCTTTCCCCTTGATATGTTTTATATCAAATCCATATTCACTAAGAAATTCTAACCATCTTCTTTTCCTAGCATTTAGAGTTGGTTGATCAAATAAATATTTCAACCCATTATGGTCTTTCCTTAGCTCAAACCTTTTCCCCATGAGGTAGTGCCTCCACTTCCTCAATGCATGCACTATGGCTACCAACTTCAAATCATGAGTGACATAGTGTCTTTCATCCCCCTTCAAATTCCTTGATTCATAACAAACAACAAACCCATTTTGACTGAGGACTCCACCAAGTTCGTCTTTACATGGATTTGTGCATACAATGAAGTCTTCATTTGGATCTGCAATCCTCAGTATTGGAGAACTTGTTAATAATTTCTTCAAGTGTTGGAAACTCTTTTCACAATCCAATGTCCACTGAAACTTCACACCCTTCTTTTGCAAGGAAGTGATTGGGTGTGAAATCTTTGAGAATCCTTCAATAAATCTCCTATAATAGCTTGCAAGGCCCATGAATTATCTGACCTATGTCACATTATTTTCCCTGACCATCCTCTAATGGATTGTATCTTCTCAGGATCCACTAATATCCCATCCTTTGAAATGATATGTCCGAAATAAGGAATTTGCTTTTGATAAAATGAGCACTTGCTCAATTTTCCATACAACTAATGCTCCCTTCATACTTGTAATACCATCCTCAAGTGTTGTTCATTTTCTTCCTTTGACTTAGAATATATAAGAATGTCATCTAAAAATACAATGAAAAACTTATCTAAGTATTCTTTGAAAATATCGTTCATTAAACACATGAAGACAACTGGTGCATTTGATAATCCAAAGGGCACCACTGTGAACTCATAATGACCATACCTTATTCTGAAAGAAGTCTTGTTGATGTCTTTTTCTTTAATTATTACTTGATGATAACCTGACCTAAGATCAATCTTGGAGAATATTTTTTCATCTTTCAGCTGATCAAAGAGGTCATCCATCCTTAGGATACTTATTCTTCATAGTTACCTTGTTCAACTGCCTAAAGTCAATGCAATGTCTCAATGTTCCATCTTTTTTATTCACAAATAAAACTGGGGCACCCCAAAGTGACACACTTGGACATATATACCCCTTCTTCAGGATCTCTTCAAGTTGCATTTGAAACTCCTTCAATTCTAGTGTACTCATATTGTATGGAGTCTTGGATATTGGAGTTGCTCCAGGTATCAAATTTATGGAGAAATCAATGTCTCTTTTAGGGGGTAATCTTGGTATTTCCTTAAACTCATCTTCAAATTCTTTTAGGATTGAATAATCTTCAATATTTGGCACCTTATCTTTAGGTGTCTCTTCTGTATGTGCTGCAAATATTTGACACCCTTTTATGTAACATTTCTTCAACTACAAATGTTGAAATTTCCTTGATGGTTACTACCCTGGGAATTCCCTGCATTGTCCTTAGGTTCCCTTCCTCATCCAAGAAAGTAAATTCCTTTTTATGACAGTCTAGGATAGCATAATGTTGTTCCAACCAATCCATCCTAGTTAGACAGTCATATGAACCTAAAGGCAAGATGTTCAAATATGCCTTGGTGTTCATTTCATTAATGTCCATACGACATGACTTAACCATCTCATTAACTTTTCTTTTGGCTCTAGTATCTAGCTACAACAACCAATATTTTCCATGCTTGCTTCTTGGAAAATGCAAACTTTCCACCATCTTAGGATCTATATAACTATGACTAGCTCCTGAATCAATTAAAATAGCAATGGTTTGGTTGTTG
>JZKD02S0491309.1:0-15484 GCA_000966675.3 Picea glauca
CCCCAACCTTTTCAATTTCTCCCAAGGGCGACCCTGCCACAGGGGACACGAGGATGTCCTTTTTATTTTGGGATGTCTAGGGGACGTTTCCTATCCTTTTTCTCATCCTCTAATCATAGGGGATGCAGGGGACACATCTTTGTGGTACACAATTATAAACACAAAGTAAGCCTTAAGATATATTTGGAAAAGGAAGATGGTTTGCACATCAATTCATACCTTATGCCTCCATCCACCTGCATAAAATTTGTAGCTAGAGAAAGAAAACATATGCAAAATAATAAGTAGCTCTGCAACTTTCATGTAAGGGTGGTCAATAGAGTGCAATAGCAACCTCACTGGGAGAAACGATATCAAAGTTCTATAATAAAACATTGTTGAAGATGAAAAGCATGTTATCTTTGAATGCTCACACCTAAAATATTCTGAGATATTGCACAAAACCATTCTCCTCTTGTTGCCCTCTGCTTTCATCACTCACAAAATAATTTTTTAGGGGTTTAGAGATGAGTTGGTTGGCTTAAGTATTCCAGTGGGGCTCTTCCATTAAAAAAGAGAAAATAAAAAATGTGTTTGTCATTCTTCTATCGGCGGGGGACTAAGGTGGTCTCGTTGTAGGTGACACCGGTACTTCCCTTGCATTCGGGGATGTCTTAGGGATGTTTCTGAATCGTTTTCTGCAATAAAACATTGTTAAAGATAAAAAAAAAAAAACACATTATTTTTGAATGCCCACACCCAAAAAATCGGGAGATCTTGCACAAAATCCTTCTCCTATTAAAATGTTTTTTTAGGGGTTTAGAGATGAGTTGGTTGGCTTAAGTAGTCCAGTGGGGCTCTCCAATTAAAAAAGAGAAAAATTAAAAATGTATTCATTCTTTTGTTGGTGGGGGTGGCCCCATCGTAAGTACACTGATACTTCCCTTGCATTTGGGGATGTCTTAGGGATGTTTCCCAATCGTCTCCTCATCCCCAAATCAAAATGGATCCAGAGGATATGTCCCCATTGTAATACCCCAAGGACGTGCCCCAATTTCATTATGAATTGTAATTATGTTTTATTGGTTGGTGAGCCAAGTTTATATAAGTTGGTGGGCTTATGTGCTTATTAGGCCAGAGAGCCTAAGTGTTTAAGGCCAAGGGCCTGAGTTTTGTACATGTAATAATGCACATTATTAATATAAAAACACCTCTGCGTGTGGACCAAACATGATGAATGAGTGATGGGGGACTAAGCTTCCAAAAATTATGGGTAACGGAGAGGGGGATGAAAGGTTGGGAGAAGGGCTAAGCTTAAGAGCTTAAGTCCTTGGGAATAATAATAAAATATTATTCCAAAGTTATGTAAATGTTTATGTTTTATCCTAAGTTCCTGGAAGGGGGAACGTGTGCAAAATGGGGATCATGCAGCCCCAGGGAGACAGATGTCGACCTGGGCCCATGTTGTTAAAACCAAATAAGTGAGTCCTGTTGGGAGTTCGACCTCCCATTCTCCATCCTCCATCTGAACTCGTGGATGTCCAGGATTGACCTTTGTTTTCTCGGTTTTTTTCTCGGGAATCCTTACCTAAACCATTAAGTCTATGCATGGGATATTTGTACACCCTCACGCATCCCCAAAACCTGAGTCATGAGGTTGTCTTGTATTGATGGTTGGGAAAACCAAAAGTCATATATTTGTTGAGCCTTGTTATGTTGTAGCGTCAGTCTGTCACAAGTTTGGGAAAGCCCGTGCCTGTGTTTCCTATGGATTGTTGTGGTCGCGCAGTGCTTGATTGTGGGTGGCTTGCTGGCCAGTGTATGTTCGTGTTGAGCCTCGTAGTTGTCTGACTGTGTTGGAACCCGAGTTGAAGGAAACAGGTTGTCTGACCTGTGTGTACCACTCTCTCTAGGTGAGGGAGGTGGTTGTGGTTGAAGAGGTAGGTTGCCAAGCCTGTGAGTGACTCTCTCCAGGTGAGAGAGTGCATAGAGGACGTGAGAACTCCTAGAAGGGGTCTTGTAGCTGCTACAGAACTCTGAGACTTCTAGTCTGGTCTGTTGTTGAAGCCCAAGGCAAGGGAGGTTAGCAGCTGAAGAATTGTCTTGGTGATAATGAAGGTGTATTCTCCTGGGGTGGGGAAGGCATGTGGGAAATGAGATTCTGTGAGCAGTGGGCATAAGTGGCTCTTAGGAGAAAATCCTTCCTCTGTAATTGTGTGTCTTCCCGTCAACCTTGCATAGCCTAGGATTCCCTGCCTGGTGGAGCTTAGTCCCAACTCGAGGGTGACCTACTACTGAGAGTGATGAACAGTGTTGTCTAAGGCTAGGAGGTTCATGGAAGGTCTACATGCAATTGGTGGATTACAGCAAGTTTCAAAGATAAGTATTAGTTTGTGCTTAATACTATGTTTTGTGTGCATGTGATACTGATATGTTATCATGTATTCTATTGCGCATATGAATTATTGTTAATGTACTTGATGATGTATGTTAGCAGTAATCATGTTCTTACTCTGAGTTGTTTGATTAAATATGTTAATTAGATTTATTATGCATGTTTTATATATGAGTATGAGAATGTTCCGCGTAGTAGCGTTGCCCGACAAGTGGGTTGATGGTCGAGGATGTTACACCCATGGTACACAATACGAACAAAAAGTAACCTTTAAGATATGTTTGGATAAGTAATATCACTTCCACATCACTTCAAACATGATGCCTCCACCCCCATGGATAGGACTCGTAGCTGGTTCAGGATATCCTACAGAAGTCCAATGACAAGTACAAGAAGCATCGTGATCAACATCGGGTGCCACATAAGTTTCAGGTGGGAAACAAAGTTTGGTTTCACTTGTAGAAAGAACGCCTTACATGACCCCATCGAAAACTTCGCCCACTCTGTTATGGGTAGTACACCATCACCAAGGTTGTGTGGCATAATGCTTTTGAGCTCAACATTCTTCCTTTCCTTGGGTTGCACCTAGTGTTCAAAGAGGATCTCCTTCGACCTTATTTCCCACCATTATTGGACACCTCAGAAGTAGCAGAACACTAACAGATATCAACCCCGATTGCATACAACATGCATCTAGTGATCATATTGTGGACACACAAATCAAGGGCACTCGACAACAAAGGATCCAGCTTTATCGAGTCGACAAAGTAAGGCAGCTCCTGCACCAAGGAAAGTGGCTCACTCGGGGCAAAATTCAACAGAAATTTCCTTATCTGATGGGGGAACTCAATGAAATGGAGACCATTTCTTCCTAAGGATGGAGGATTGATCCAGGTGGATATCAGTGACCACCCACCTATTCCACTAGCTCGAAAAACAGCTTTCCACCTTGGCAGTTTTTCGACAGTTTTTCGAGTTCCAAACTTCTGGGGCCGTTTTGAGGCCCTAAACGATGTTTTTTGGAATTTGGGGCCCATGTGATTGCCAAAGGCATTGACCTAGGCCAGTCGAAAAAATTTCTTCTCGATTATACCTTTCCAATGAGCTATCATGCGCCTAAAATGGAGATCGTTTGCAAAAGTTACGACCCCGGGAAGTTTATGTACTAACTTACCCAAACAGGGCCCACATGACTTTTAGCGCTTCATATCCTCGGGTTAGGTTTATTGATGTCTATGGTTTGTGACATTCATGTTTATTGTAAAAGGCCTTCAGAGCCTCATTGTAACCATCTTCTTGTGAATGAGCACAGTCATCACATCTCTTCTCAGAGATAAGTCACCACCATTCCAGCAAGCTTGTTTTCCGCTACATTTTAAAGTTTCATCTTATTTCCTTATTCAATAGAAAATCAGTTTTATTGTATCTCTGTTATTCTGTGTTAAGAATCTGTTAATAATCTGTATTCATTTTGTTCTGCTCATAAAATCTAGATCAACTATTATCTTGAAACAATTTAGCACCAGGATAGAGGAAGCGTAGAACCCAAAAAATGGATAAACCCCTGCATTCTACATGGCATCTTATCTTCTAGAAGTGATATGCGCTAGGAATGTATTCCCTGGTTTGAGCCTAAGATGGCATATTTATGAATTGTCTGTACATGCTTATTTTTGCATCTTATGGGAGAACAAGTACAAAAGATCAATTGCTTTAATTTGTGACAACTTCGTAGCTCGAGTGTATTCCTTTATTTTTAAACAGAACTGCCCAAGACTCTCAGAAGCAACAAGGAAAGTAATATCCAATATTGGGCATTGGTACTTAGAGGAAAGAAGCACATATATCAAAATTTTCAAAGCCATCAGAGCACCACACTTATTGCCAATCCATGTACCCAAAAAGATGGTGTTAGGAGACCAGCCCATACTGCAAGGGTTCAATGCATCTCTGTTAAAGGATAAGAAAATGTTATTTATTCCCTATGGGTTTTATGTGGGTTACCATTTCGTGAAGGATATTACACAGGCCAGACAAGAAGCTTAGAGTCAAATAGAGTATAGGTTTGTAGGGCACTGGTAGTTGAACATGCTAATCAGGTGGTGTCTCATTGGTCGTATGCACATGAGGATTTTGAGGATGAAATCCTCATAGAGAATGTCATAAATTAGGATGAAGTTTTGTAGAGAAAAGAAAAACTAGACCTAGTCATGTTCATGGCCATGTTTGGGAATGAATAATGAAACTTTCTAGAGTAGACAATAAGGGACGTAGCAGTGGCACGAGCTCAACAAGAAGGTATAGAGCAAATTGTTGGAGCCACCTTCTTCTAAATAAGTGAGATGTTATATTTAAGCCCAAAAAGCTAGTTTCGGGATTTCGCTTATTTCGCGACGCTTCCCACTGTCCTTAGTATTCCGACATGCGAAGTGGCAATAACAGTTTTAATTTTTACCTAGGTTAATGTCAGAAGTAAATTACTTTAAACCTTACTTAAGCATTATCGTGATTTCGCAACTCGACGATCGCTCTCCCAAAAAGAAGTACCTTTGTAGCTCCAAGTCGTGAAGTCTCGATATTCATTAATTAAGCATGGGTTAATTAAGAGCTTAAGTCAGATCACGAGTAATCAACTAAATCGCGTCATCGTGATTTCGGGTTTTGGGGGCTCAAAGGTTAGGAGTGAAATCTTCCAATACGGCAAACGCCGAAAAAGGGGGATTAAAGACTAAAACGCACTTAATTAAAGGAACTAAACTAGATTAATCAACGCATTAAACAACCTTTAACATGCACCGTCTATGGAGTAAGTTTTAAATGTTTTTGCGTTTTTTCGTGTTACGACTTGTCGAGCATTTATGGCATTTATTTGAATTACAGTGAGGTGACAGACAGTAGAATCTCATTTTTATTTCTAAATCTTTCTATTATGCAATTTGACCTTTCTATTGGAAAGGACACCCATGGGTTTAAATGAACGAGATAGAGAGTTTTTCCTTCATTATTTCATTTTTCATTTCTATTTGCGCGCAGAACCATTTCACCGAGATAACCGTTGTTTTGTGCTTTTCAAATTTTTTTGACAGGAGGTCCAGTTGTAGGTTTCTCTATCATGGCTCCACAAAAAACGTTCAAGGCAGCTGTCGAGAGTTCAGGTCAGGGTTTAGATGTGGTTTCTGATACCTTGTCGCAAAGTATTAATGTTTTCAAGACCTAGTCATACATTTCCAACATTCTGCAATCCGAGTCTATAAGTTGTTCGGATGATTCTAGGGACAACGAGAACGATGAATTTTCAACCAAATACAAAATCATCGCTCAAGTAGAGATGCACAAAATAGTTTCAAGGCCCCAGCTTCTTCCCTACTGTGATATGATCAGGTGGGAACTGGACCATGTGGATATCCCAACCAAAACGATTATTAGCGAATAGAAGGTAACGATTGGGACTTTCAGGCCAGAACATTTGTGGGCAATGTATAAATTGTCACCCACACCGAACCCCACTCACAATGCTAAATTTCTAGAAGGTTTCAAGAAAAACGAGTGTGATTAGTACGCAAGAAGTTTGTCCGATCTGATCAAAGATTGGGTCTCACACCCCACGAAATTCAAGGATGACACTAACGGGATCTATTCAATCTCCTCCTTGGAGCCACAATTCAAGTACATAGCAATGATGGCATGTAGGTTGTATGGGAGGGAGGACACTACCCATTTTTTCCTCCAATGGGTACCACTCATTCATACAGTTGTTGAGGGCTTCTCCTTTGACTGGGCCAAATTGTTGTTTGACAGTCTGACCAGTCGAATCACCGAATATCGAGCGCAGAGGACAAGTAAGAAAGCAGCTTCGTTCTTTATGTCTGCTTACATGATGGATGCCATCTGCTTCATGACACTCTTCCCATTAATGAACTGGAGATGGGCTCCATCTAATACAGAGCCTATTCATGTCTACCACTCGAAGCTTTGGGAGGATAATGCCAAACAATTCATTTACGAAATCTTCAACTGGGTAATGGTGCCATTGCACGTCGCCATCTTCGGCCAGCGGCCGCCCAGGATTTTGGATAGCGTCGCGACCAACCTGAGTAGTATGGCAGATTGGTATATAGAGGCGGAATTTTCATATATCAGGGTTTTCAGTACCTCTGTCCCCCCATATGCTCTACCTCTATTTTTGCCAAATAAGCTATTGTGTCGCGAGATCGCCAGGTAGACTGTGTTTGGCGGAATAAGCAAAGAGCTCAAAGGAGTATCAAAGAAGGTATGGGAGCCTTTATCCATTCACATTGGCACATATTCCTTGTTAGATTTTGGCCATGCTAAAGCTAAGGCTATGGTTTTAGAAGAAATGAAGCTTGTGGATATTGAGTTCAAGAATCATGACCCTAGTAGGGTTGTGAACAATCACCTGGTGAGTTGTGGACTGAAGCGATATGAACATGAGGATTCCCCTCATGATGAAATATTCTGGGGTGTGAGGTCCTACTCGGAAGTCCTGAGTCAGATTCAAGCCCTGCCACCCGGAGATAAGGTCGATTTCTTTAGATTCCAGGAGCACCACCGGAGTTGTCTCCCTCAGATTTTACAAGGTGAAACCCCAAATCTTTCAGTCACACAGCAGACGGGGGTCAAAGGTTCAAAGGAATCGAGTACTAGCAAGGAGAAAAACCAAGAGAAAATAGGGGAGGCCGGAACCTCAGAGCAAGGATCCAAATCCCCTACCAACAGGAAGGAAACCCCGAAAAGGGTACATCGGGTAAGCAAGCCCAAGGTCAAACAGAGATTCCCTCAAAGGGGTCAGGTGACTCATTACCGCTCATGTCAAACAAGTCATCCATAGATGCTACCTCGAAACAACCATCCAAGGAAATCGGTAGTCTAATCGCCATTATCACACCCTTATAGTTCATAAAGGGGGATTCTAATGCGGGGTGGATCTTCAATGAAGACCTAACGCCCATTTCCATAGAGGAGTTGCCTCCTAATGAATTTTTCTTTGATAAAAAAAGGAAGGTTGTGGTGAGGCAAGGATTATATCAAAGGGAGGGCGTAATGGCTAAAAAAATTAAAATCATGACAGATGGAAAGGCCACAAAAGAGGAAGAGTTCGCAGACAAGATAGCAAGAATACTAGGGGCTTATGCTACAACAAATCAATACTCAGTTGGAACTCTGAAGGCCCAGTTGAAACGAAAGAACCTCTTGATCAGCAAGTTAGAAGCTAAAGTGGCTACTGTTGAAGCCAATGTCAGGGACGAGGTGAGAAAAAGCCTTGAGAAAGCCCGAATAGCCGATCTGCAAGAGATCGAGAAGCTCAGATCTGACCTCGAGTAGGTGCGCTAGTCGACGCAAATTATCCAAACACAGGTAAGCCAGCAGTGGCAACAAATTATAGAGTTACAATCGAAATTGGATGTGGTCGAGAATCAGGTTTTAGACATAAAAATGTTCAGATCCCAGGTCGTTGAAATTCGACATAAGGTATTAACGGCTCAACAAAACCTGCTTGTAAAAGTAGGAACCATTCAAAACCATTTCCACATGATAGATCAAGTGTTAGAAAATATTTCTTCGAGAGAAAGAGAAGCCAGGGTAGCTCGGGTCGCTTTCCAAGACGTTGTTATAGCTACGGCGAAGATAGAGATGGTCGACAGCTCCAAATTATCCATCGCAGAACAAACTAGAGGAAATATCTTGTTGAAGGTCTGGGAGAAAATATATATCAAAAAGCAAGGGGAGAGCTAATGAAGTGATGAATTCTTGCGAGGAAACGTTCTCTTTGATAAGTAAAAGTTTGCTAGACCTTGATAAGGAAAGCAGTGTTGGGACGCTAGGCAAAATCAATATAGTTAAACACNCCTGCCTGGTGGAGCTTAGTCCCAACTCGAGGGTGACCTACTACTGAGAGTGATGAACAGTGTTGTCTAAGGCTAGGAGGTTCATGGAAGGTCTACATGCAATTGGTGGATTACAGCAAGTTTCAAAGATAAGTATTAGTTTGTGCTTAATACTATGTTTTGTGTGCATGTGATACTGATATGTTATCATGTATTCTATTGCGCATATGAATTATTGTTAATGTACTTGATGATGTATGTTAGCAGTAATCATGTTCTTACTCTGAGTTGTTTGATTAAATATGTTAATTAGATTTATTATGCATGTTTTATATATGAGTATGAGAATGTTCCGCGTAGTAGCGTTGCCCGACAAGTGGGTTGATGGTCGAGGATGTTACACCCATGGTACACAATACGAACAAAAAGTAACCTTTAAGATATGTTTGGATAAGTAATATCACTTCCACATCACTTCAAACATGATGCCTCCACCCCCATGGATAGGACTCGTAGCTGGTTCAGGATATCCTACAGAAGTCCAATGACAAGTACAAGAAGCATCGTGATCAACATCGGGTGCCACATAAGTTTCAGGTGGGAAACAAAGTTTGGTTTCACTTGTAGAAAGAACGCCTTACATGACCCCATCGAAAACTTCGCCCACTCTGTTATGGGTAGTACACCATCACCAAGGTTGTGTGGCATAATGCTTTTGAGCTCAACATTCTTCCTTTCCTTGGGTTGCACCTAGTGTTCAAAGAGGATCTCCTTCGACCTTATTTCCCACCATTATTGGACACCTCAGAAGTAGCAGAACACTAACAGATATCAACCCCGATTGCATACAACATGCATCTAGTGATCATATTGTGGACACACAAATCAAGGGCACTCGACAACAAAGGATCCAGCTTTATCGAGTCGACAAAGTAAGGCAGCTCCTGCACCAAGGAAAGTGGCTCACTCGGGGCAAAATTCAACAGAAATTTCCTTATCTGATGGGGGAACTCAATGAAATGGAGACCATTTCTTCCTAAGGATGGAGGATTGATCCAGGTGGATATCAGTGACCACCCACCTATTCCACTAGCTCGAAAAACAGCTTTCCACCTTGGCAGTTTTTCGACAGTTTTTCGAGTTCCAAACTTCTGGGGTCGTTTTGAGGCCCTAAACGATGTTTTTTGGAATTTGGGGCCCATGTGATTGCCAAAGGCATTGACTTAGGCCAGTCGAAAATTTTTCTTCTTGATTATACCTTTCCAATGAGCTATCATGCGCCTAAAACGGAGATCGTTTGCAAAAGTTACGACCCCGGGAAGTTTATGTACTAACTTACCCAAACAGGGCCCACATGACTTTTAGCGCTTCATCTCCTCGGGTTAGGTTTATTGATGTCTATGGTTTGTGACATTCATGTTTATTGTAAAAGGCCTCCAGAGCCTCATTGTAACCATCTTCTTTTGAATGAGCACAGTCATCATATCTCTTCTCAGAGATAAGTCACCACCATTCCAGCAAGCTTGTTTTCCCCTACATTTTAAAGTTTCAGCTTATTTCCTTATTCAATAGAAAATCAGTTTTATTGTATCTCTGTTATTCTGTGTTAAGAATCTGTTAATAATCTATATTCATTTTGTTCTGCTCATAAAATCTAGATCAGCTATTATCTTGAAACAATTGAGCACTAGGATAGAGGAAGCGTAGAACCCAAAAAATGGATAAACCCCTGCATTCTACATGGCATCTTATCTTCTAGAAGTGATATGCACTAGGAATGTATTCCCTGGTTTGAGCCTAAGATGGCATATTTATGAATTGTCTGTACATGCTTATTTTTGCATCTTATGGGAGAACAAGTACAAAAGATCAATTGCTTTAATTTGTGACAACTTCGTAGCTCGAGTGTATTCCTTTATTTTTAAACAGAACTGCCCAAGACTCTCAGAAGCAACAAGGAAAGTAATATCCAATATTGGGCATTGGTACTTAGAGGAAAGAAGCACATATATCAAAATTTTCAAAGCCATCAGAGCACCACACTTATTGCCAATCCATGTACCCAAAAAGATGGTGTTAGGAGACCAGCCCATACTGCAAGGGTTCAATGCATCTCTGTTAAAGGATAAGAAAATGTTATTTATTCCCTATGGGTTTTATGTGGGTTACCATTTCGTGAAGGATATTACACAGGCCAGACAAGAAGCTTAGAGTCAAATAGAGTATAGGTTTGTAGGGCACTGGTAGTTGAACATGCTAATCAGGTGGTGTCTCATTGGTCGTATGCACATGAGGATTTTGAGGATGAAATCCTCATAGAGAATGTCATAAATTAGGATGAAGTTTTGTAGAGAAAAGAAAAACTAGACCTAGTCATGTTCATGGCCATGTTTGGGAATGAATAATGAAACTTTCTAGAGTAGACAATAAGGGACGTAGCAGTGGCACGAGCTCAACAAGAAGGTATAGAGCAAATTGTTGGAGCCACCTTCTTCTAAATAAGTGAGATGTTATATTTAAGCCCAAAAAGCTAGTTTCGGGATTTCGCTTATTTCGCGACGCTTCCCACTGTCCTTAGTATTCCGACATGCGAAGTGGCAATAACAGTTTTAATTTTTACCTAGGTTAATGTCAGAAGTAAATTACTTTAAACCTTACTTAAGCATTATCGTGATTTCGCAACTCGACGATCGCTCTCCCAAAAAGAAGTACCTTTGTAGCTCCAAGTCGTGAAGTCTCGATATTCATTAATTAAGCATGGGTTAATTAAGAGCTTAAGTCAGATCACGAGTAATCAACTAAATCGCGTCATCGTGATTTCGGGTTTTGGGGGCTCAAAGGTTAGGAGTGAAATCTTCCAATACGGCAAACGCCGAAAAAGGGGGATTAAAGACTAAAACGCACTTAATTAAAGGAACTAAACTAGATTAATCAACGCATTAAACAACCTTTAACATGCACCGTCTATGGAGTAAGTTTTAAATGTTTTTGCGTTTTTTCGTGTTACGACTTGTCGAGCATTTATGGCATTTATTTGAATTACAGTGAGGTGACAGACAGTAGAATCTCATTTTTATTTCTAAATCTTTCTATTATGCAATTTGACCTTTCTATTGGAAAGGACACCCATGGGTTTAAATGAACGAGATAGAGAGTTTTTCCTTCATTATTTCATTTTTCATTTCTATTTGCGCGCAGAACCATTTCACCGAGATAACCGTTGTTTTGTGCTTTTCAAATTTTTTTGACAGGAGGTCCAGTTGTAGGTTTCTCTATCATGGCTCCACAAAAAACGTTCAAGGCAGCTGTCGAGAGTTCAGGTCAGGGTTTAGATGTGGTTTCTGATACCTTGTCGCAAAGTATTAATGTTTTCAAGACCTAGTCATACATTTCCAACATTCTGCAATCCGAGTCTATAAGTTGTTCGGATGATTCTAGGGACAACGAGAACGATGAATTTTCAACCAAATACAAAATCATCGCTCAAGTAGAGATGCACAAAATAGTTTCAAGGCCCCAGCTTCTTCCCTACTGTGATATGATCAGGTGGGAACTGGACCATGTGGATATCCCAACCAAAACGATTATTAGCGAATAGAAGGTAACGATTGGGACTTTCAGGCCAGAACATTTGTGGGCAATGTATAAATTGTCACCCACACCGAACCCCACTCACAATGCTAAATTTCTAGAAGGTTTCAAGAAAAACGAGTGTGATTAGTACGCAAGAAGTTTGTCCGATCTGATCAAAGATTGGGTCTCACACCCCACGAAATTCAAGGATGACACTAACGGGATCTATTCAATCTCCTCCTTGGAGCCACAATTCAAGTACATAGCAATGATGGCATGTAGGTTGTATGGGAGGGAGGACACTACCCATTTTTTCCTCCAATGGGTACCACTCATTCATACAGTTGTTGAGGGCTTCTCCTTTGACTGGGCCAAATTGTTGTTTGACAGTCTGACCAGTCGAATCACCGAATATCGAGCGCAGAGGACAAGTAAGAAAGCAGCTTCGTTCTTTATGTCTGCTTACATGATGGATGCCATCTGCTTCATGACACTCTTCCCATTAATGAACTGGAGATGGGCTCCATCTAATACAGAGCCTATTCATGTCTACCACTCGAAGCTTTGGGAGGATAATGCCAAACAATTCATTTACGAAATCTTCAACTGGGTAATGGTGCCATTGCACGTCGCCATCTTCGGCCAGCGGCCGCCCAGGATTTTGGATAGCGTCGCGACCAACCTGAGTAGTATGGCAGATTGGTATATAGAGGCGGAATTTTCATATATCAGGGTTTTCAGTACCTCTGTCCCCCCATATGCTCTACCTCTATTTTTGCCAAATAAGCTATTGTGTCGCGAGATCGCCAGGTAGACTGTGTTTGGCGGAATAAGCAAAGAGCTCAAAGGAGTATCAAAGAAGGTATGGGAGCCTTTATCCATTCACATTGGCACATATTCCTTGTTAGATTTTGGCCATGCTAAAGCTAAGGCTATGGTTTTAGAAGAAATGAAGCTTGTGGATATTGAGTTCAAGAATCATGACCCTAGTAGGGTTGTGAACAATCACCTGGTGAGTTGTGGACTGAAGCGATATGAACATGAGGATTCCCCTCATGATGAAATATTCTGGGGTGTGAGGTCCTACTCGGAAGTCCTGAGTCAGATTCAAGCCCTGCCACCCGGAGATAAGGTCGATTTCTTTAGATTCCAGGAGCACCACCGGAGTTGTCTCCCTCAGATTTTACAAGGTGAAACCCCAAATCTTTCAGTCACACAGCAGACGGGGGTCAAAGGTTCAAAGGAATCGAGTACTAGCAAGGAGAAAAACCAAGAGAAAATAGGGGAGGCCGGAACCTCAGAGCAAGGATCCAAATCCCCTACCAACAGGAAGGAAACCCCGAAAAGGGTACATCGGGTAAGCAAGCCCAAGGTCAAACAGAGATTCCCTCAAAGGGGTCAGGTGACTCATTACCGCTCATGTCAAACAAGTCATCCATAGATGCTACCTCGAAACAACCATCCAAGGAAATCGGTAGTCTAATCGCCATTATCACACCCTTATAGTTCATAAAGGGGGATTCTAATGCGGGGTGGATCTTCAATGAAGACCTAACGCCCATTTCCATAGAGGAGTTGCCTCCTAATGAATTTTTCTTTGATAAAAAAAGGAAGGTTGTGGTGAGGCAAGGATTATATCAAAGGGAGGGCGTAATGGCTAAAAAAATTAAAATCATGACAGATGGAAAGGCCACAAAAGAGGAAGAGTTCGCAGACAAGATAGCAAGAATACTAGGGGCTTATGCTACAACAAATCAATACTCAGTTGGAACTCTGAAGGCCCAGTTGAAACGAAAGAACCTCTTGATCAGCAAGTTAGAAGCTAAAGTGGCTACTGTTGAAGCCAATGTCAGGGACGAGGTGAGAAAAAGCCTTGAGAAAGCCCGAATAGCCGATCTGCAAGAGATCGAGAAGCTCAGATCTGACCTCGAGTAGGTGCGCTAGTCGACGCAAATTATCCAAACACAGGTAAGCCAGCAGTGGCAACAAATTATAGAGTTACAATCGAAATTGGATGTGGTCGAGAATCAGGTTTTAGACATAAAAATGTTCAGATCCCAGGTCGTTGAAATTCGACATAAGGTATTAACGGCTCAACAAAACCTGCTTGTAAAAGTAGGAACCATTCAAAACCATTTCCACATGATAGATCAAGTGTTAGAAAATATTTCTTCGAGAGAAAGAGAAGCCAGGGTAGCTCGGGTCGCTTTCCAAGACGTTGTTATAGCTACGGCGAAGATAGAGATGGTCGACAGCTCCAAATTATCCATCGCAGAACAAACTAGAGGAAATATCTTGTTGAAGGTCTGGGAGAAAATATATATCAAAAAGCAAGGGGAGAGCTAATGAAGTGATGAATTCTTGCGAGGAAACGTTCTCTTTGATAAGTAAAAGTTTGCTAGACCTTGATAAGGAAAGCAGTGTTGGGACGCTAGGCAAAATCAATATAGTTAAACACCTGTTGGACATCAAAGAAAACATGGAGAAGGAACAAGTGGAGATATCCTAGATAAGCCAGGTCAATATGGCTCAAGTGGACAAATGGCTAGTACAGCCAAGTTTACAATTATGCCCCATCATCACGGAAGACCGACAAGTAGGGAAAAGGTTGCCACAGCTGGCGAAGAGTTGTTACACCTTTGAAGCAAGCAACCACGCAGAGCCTTCCAGGTTAATAGCCCAGTTGGTGGAGAGGTGTGTCATTTTCATCGAGCAGGCGAAGGGGCGGGTTTCTGGTGCTAAATAATGACAGATGTCAACCTGTTCTATTTCTAGATCCAGAAGGGCGGAGAAAGGAAGGTGCTCCGCCCTTACGAGGGAAGACAAAGATGAGGAGATGAAACGCTCCAATTTTCCATTTGTAACTGACAATTTTCCAGAACAATGGGGATTCTAGATGTTCATAAGTTTGTTTAAATATGAAAAAGATTGTAATAGAAGAGGCTTTTTGCCAATGGATAGATTGTAATAGAAAAAGTTCTTTTGGCCAGGATTAATACAAAGCGATTTGAAGACTCCATATTCTGTCAAGATTGAGTTATGTGTTTTTTCTTTGTATTTCATGCTTCATGTCATTTCTTTTACATATATGTCTTTAATGAATGTTTTAGCTACAATTTAGTATAACTTATACTGTGGTGACAATGTTCTAGGTATCTAGTTATTTACAGTTTTTCCTCTGTATCGGCTACTAGCAGGTACAAGACATGTGAATTACTTAGATTTCTACATTATATGCTTTCATCAAGGTATTCTTGTCTTTTCTTCTTCTGCCACAGCGTGGGATTCCTCTAAAATTGATGCCCCACTTTGTTGACAGCTCTATGTTTTCTCACTCGGTCTCAAGATTTTAACTCAGTTACGGAAAACGGCCTTCGATTTCGTTAAACCCTTTGTTTGGCTTCACTGAATTTTCCTCGTATAATCTAAAATTGAAATAAGCATTTTAAAAACATCAACCCTCTTCTAAAAGCTCTGTTCTCCCCATGATTGTACCCGTCGCAAGGCAACCCAACATCGAACCCAGCCCATCGGGTCAAACCATCATTTCTTTGAATCTTTTCGATACCATACTTAAGACTGCCATCACCCGGACAGAGCTCGAACATTCATGGTTCACCATCGAATGGGATATCAATGTTCAATAATATTTGGAAGTTAGACAAAGACAGCTCAGAGATTGGCTATAGCC
>JZKD02S0491353.1:0-17050 GCA_000966675.3 Picea glauca
TTCGATGCCAGGGGTTTTAAACGATATTGCCAGATCGTATATATACATATACTACAACAATTCATAAACAGATGAATATGATTTCACAGGCATGAGAATGTTGCCAGAATGGACATGAACTTTTATTGATGAATTTGCTTTCTCTCCTCTGCAACTATTCCGTCCCCCTCCTCTCTACATTTTGTTTTCTTTTATTTCTAATAACATTTAACAAACCACGCCTGTTTTTAGGCATTCTCCTATTTTTAGAAAAACTAATCCCTAGTTTTATTCAACACTTAGAACAGGTGGCTCAGTCTCCTCGCAGGGAGNNNTTTGATAGCTATCTATTCCAGATCTATCTCTAATTTTGCCAACAAAGCTATCTACCTAGATTAATGAAGTGTAGATTTGTTTAACCTATTGTTCACTTAAACTCAAAATGTTGTTTAGATCACAACATGTGCCCACTCCACCATGAAGTCGAACTAATGCTCCTGCATCACTAAGGCTAAAAAATAAAACTAATCAATTAGTGTTCTAGGAGTTTATTACAATAAGGACAATACACAAGATAAAATTTAGATCAGCAACATATAATATTCATTCACCATAAATTTTCTTATGAAAGAAGTACTTCAATTTAAAAATGTACTTGCATAAAAGTTAATTGGAGAAAAATAGAAGCTAGCAAGTGAATTACCATAAACAAAAAGGATACTCAAGATAAATCTTTGCAAAAAACGTGCTTGAAGCAAATGACTTCTTAAGATGAATAAAATTGAGACCAATGCCAAAATGAGATTGTATGTTGTGCTGCTGAAAGTGTAAAAGTACCCCGTGGAGACGTCTTTGAAATCTTTTTAAGAGTTGATTAATGTGGATTTATTTTAGTGAAACTTTGTTGCAAGAAAGCAAATTTACACTAGATTTGGCCTCTTAAGAGATTATCACTTTAGCATAGAAATTTGTTGAGAGCTTGCTGAAACCCAATGGCTTCACCAACAAGCTCACTAGAGGTGTCGAAGGTCCAACACAAGGAGAACCTACATCTCAAAGTTCCTGTCTGACTTCACACACTCCCTCTAGGCGGTTTTCTAGACCAAGCAATAGTAGCTTTCGAGATTGTCCTATTAAACTACTCTTCACTAACCAGCCCCAGTTTTGATGAGTTCCCTAGATTGAGCTAGTATCACAAGGGTTCAAAGCATACATTGGGGAGTTGAGAGGAAATGTTTATTTCTTGCAAAAAATAAAGACTAAAAGAAATAACATAAAGTAAATGTGAGACTAATTACTAGAATCCGCACTATCCAACCCCTTTTCAGCACTGGGCCTACTCTGGGGAGATGAGGGGATTGATTTTTTTGCCAACAGAAAACAAATTGCAAAAATTAAGAGATTGTAACAAAAGGAAACTAATCTAAGCAATTTAAATCTTACTTACCAAAATAAAAGCTAAGCTATGTGTTGTGGTTAAAATTGATTAATTAATTGCCTCTTAGTTTGCCTTTAGATTGTATGAAAACATTAAAGTAAATGAAACAAAGAGACCAAAAAACACACCACAACACTGAACCCCCAAAGGGGGAAAAGAAACTGGGCACTAGTGTAACGTCCCCGGCCATCAACCACACTGTCAGGCAACGCTACTTCGCGGAAACACTCTCATACATATATAATATGCTTATAAAGATTATGCATTAAATCAAATTAACACATTTATGAAATTTAACCAACAATACATAATTAAACAGAATTAACAGTAAATATCATTGCAATAGAATACATGATACATTTCAAGACAGAGAAATGCATCACATATAAATTAAGTACATAATTAATACTTATATTTTAAATTGGCGTAACACCACCAACTACGTTCAGACCTTCCACGAACCTCCTAGCCTTAGACCGCACTGCTCATCACTCTCAGCAATAGGTCACCCCCGAGTTGGGACTAAGCTCCATCGAGCAAGGGAATCCTAGGCTAGGCAAGGTCAACAAGAAGACACACAGTTTATGAGGATGGATTCTCTCTCAGGAGCCACTTATGCCCACTGCTCACAGAATCTCATTCTCCACATGCTTGTCCCACCCCAGGAGTATACACCTTCACTGTCACCTGGACAGTCCTTCGGTTGCTAAACCTCACTTGCATTGGGCTTCAACAACAGGCCGGATTGGAATTCTCTAAGCTCTGTGGCAGCTACAGGACCCCTTCCAGGAGTTCTCACTTCGTCCGCGCACTCTCTCACCCTGAGAGAGTCGCTCATAGGCTTGACAACCTGCCTCTTCAACCACAACCACCTCTCTCACCTGGAGAGAGTGTTGCACACAGGTCTGACAACCTGCTTCTTCAGCTCCGTTCCAACACAAGGACAACAGTAAGGCTCAACAAGGAATAAATGATCGTAGCCAATCACACTCATCCAAGGGACTGCTTGGCCACAACATCCCACAGTTATAACACACATGACATAGGCAATTATAATATTCTCAGGTTTCTCAGAAGACAACAACCCAAACAGTTAAGCACGAACTCGGATTTGCAAAATGGATAAACCAGGTTCACATGACACATAGGAGACACGATTCGGTCCACGGGTTTGGCATTGGTTTTCAAGGTGCGTGACAAGAAAGTTATGCAGAGGTCGATGATGGAGACCAAACACAGAGACTGGGCGAAATTCACAGGAATACACTAGTCGATCACAAAGGTATCACGATTTTGGGTTTCAGATTTGTGTGAGGCATGCAAAGGTCAAATATAGAGGCCACAGGATTCATGGGAAATACACCAGTCGGCTTCCCGGTTCTGGTTTTCAGGAATGTGTGACAAGAAAATTAAGCAGAGGTCGTTCACAGACTCAAACGGTTTAGACAGCCGACAACAAAATGGAGGACGAACCCCCCTCACGACTCAATTCTTGGGTTAAATTGCAAGTGCTTGGGCCAACACATGTCGCCCATGAAGCTGCATGCACTCCATCAAGTATGCGTTCCCTTTTGCACACGTTGGAGCTGCATGCCTTGCCTCTCCCAGGACTTAGGATAAATAAACATGTCTTTCACACCACTTTGGAATAATAATAAATTATTATTCCCAAGGAATTAAGCCCCCTAAGCTTAGCCCCTCTTTCCAACCTTTCAGTGCCCTCTCCCTTACCCATTCTATGGAAGCTTAGTCCCCCATCACTCTTTCTTTGTGGTCAGTCGACACGTAGCGATGTTTATATATTATATTAATGATCTGCATAATTACATATACAAAATCAGACTCTTGGCCTCAACACTTAGGCTCTCCGGTCTAATAAACACATAATCCCACCAGCTTATAAATACTCGGCTCACCGGCCTACAAAACATGATTACAATTTATAAACGTGATTACAATTCATAATATAATTGGGGCACTACCGGGGGATATTACAACTAAGATGCCCACTTTTATTGCTTTCGATTACAATGAGAACTTTGTTCTCCTTTCTTCTTCGGAAGATTTTTTGGATCCTTATAGGTTGGGATCAATATTTACAAGGTATTTTATAGAATTTTTATGGTTCTTGGACATGTAGGAAGCTCCTAGTTCTCTTGAATGCTCCAAACTTGTCGAAAATGGACAGATTTCTCCTTGGTTGTCCAATAACTTGCAAAAAATCAGCGAAGAAAACATCCCAAAAGATGCCCAAAATGACTTTGGACAACCTTTTGAGATTAATCAAAATTGATAGAAAAATCTAAATAAAGAAAACTAAACTAGTGCCTTTGAAAATGAAATTTNCCAATGTTCACATCCAAGATTAGTCATGAATCGACTCAAGGCTCCCACTACTTCAACAATGTCTGGTCTACTACAAACCATAGTATCCATTAGACTACAAAGTGCACTAGCATAAGGAACATAGGCCATATCCTCCATCTCCACAGGTGTTGTAGGACACTGCTCAACTGAAAGCTTAGTTTCCATAGAAATTGGAACACTCAATGGTTTTCTATTTTCCATACAAAAATGTTCTAGCACAAATTTTACATAATTACTCTGGCTCAACCAAAGCCTTTTATTCATGCTATCTCTCCTGATCTCTATTCCTAAGATATATTTTGTAGCCCCCAAGTCCTTCATATCAAATTGTGCTAAAAGATGAGACTTCAGATCACAAATCTCATTGTTTTTGTTACCAAAGAATAACATATCATCTACATATAGAGTGATAACAAGGAAATGACCATCATTTTTTTTGTAATACACATGGTGATCTGATTTGGATTTCATAAATCTTAATCCCAACACAAAAGAATCAAACTTTTGGTACCACATTTTGGGACACTATTTGAGACCATATAAATATTTTTGTAACTTGCAAACCAAAGACTCTTTACCTTGTTGCTGCCTTTATACACACCTCGGGTTTAACGTGGAAAAAATTCTAATCCACTGGGTGTGTTCTTTGGGGAAAGTATTGAGTCAAGGTGTTGTCACCTGATCCTCGACTCCTCCGTCTAGGCCAACTCCTAGCGAAGCCAAGGGGGGTAGTCAGTAAAGAAAAATACTAAGGCTAAAAAATAAAACTAATCAATTAGTGTTCTAGGAGTTTATTACAATAAGGACAATACACAAGATAAAATTTAGGTCAGCAACATATAATATTCATTCACCATAAATTTTCTTATGAAAGAAGTACTTCAATTTAAAAATGTACTTGCATAAAAGTTAATTGGAGAAAAATAGATGCTAGCAAGTGAATTACCATAAACAAAAAGCATACTCAAGATAAATCTTTGCAAAAAATGTGCTTGAAGCAAATGACTTCTTAAGATGAATAAAATTGAGACCAATGCCAAAATGAGATTGTATGTTGTGCTGCTGAAAGTGTAAAAGTACCCTGTGGAGATGTCTTTGAAATCTTTTTAAGAGTTGATTAATGTGGATTTATTTTAGTGAAACTTTGTTGCAAGAAAGCAAATTTACACTAGATTTGGCCTCTTAAGAGATTATCACTTTAGCATAGAAATTTGTTGAGAGCTTGCTGAAACCCAATGGCTTCACCAACAAGCTCACTAGAGGTGTCGAAGGTCCAACACAAGGAGAACCTACATCTCAAAGTTCCTGTCTGACTTCACACACTCCCTCTAGGCGGTTTTCTAGACCAAGCAATAGTAGCTTTCGAGATTGTCCTATTAAACTACTCTTCACTAACCAGCCCCAGTTTTGATGAGTTCCCTAGATTGAGCTAGTATCACAAGGGTTCAAAGCATACATTGGGGAGTTGAGAGGAAATGTTTATTTCTTGCAAAAAATAAAGACTAAAAGAAATAACATAAAGTAAATGTGAGACTAATTACTAGAATCCGCACTATCCAACCCCTTTTCAGCACTGGGCCTACTCTGGGGAGATGAGGGGATTGATTTTTTTGCCAACAGAAAACAAATTGCAAAAATTAAGAGATTGTAACAAAAGGAAACTAATCTAAGCAATTTAAATCTTACTTACCAAAATAAAAGCTAAGCTATGTGTTGTGGTTAAAATTGATTAATTAATTGCCTCTTAGTTTGCCTTTAGATTGTATGAAAACATTAAAGTAAATGAAACAAAGAGACCAAAAAACACACCACAACACTGAACCCCCAAAGGGGGAAAAGAAACTGGGCACTAGTGTAACGTCCCCGGCCATCAACCACACTGTCAGGCAACGCTACTTCGCGGAAACACTCTCATACATATATAATATGCTTATAAAGATTATGCATTAAATCAAATTAACACATTTATGAAATTTAACCAACAATACATAATTAAACAGAATTAACAGTAAATATCATTGCAATAGAATACATGATACATTTCAAGACAGAGAAATGCATCACATATAAATTAAGTACATAATTAATACTTATATTTTAAATTGGCGTAACACCACCAACTACGTTCAGACCTTCCACGAACCTCCTAGCCTTAGACCGCACTGCTCATCACTCTCAGCAATAGGTCACCCCCGAGTTGGGACTAAGCTCCATCGAGCAAGGGAATCCTAGGCTAGGCAAGGTCAACAAGAAGACACACAGTTTATGAGGATGGATTCTCTCTCAGGAGCCACTTATGCCCACTGCTCACAGAATCTCATTCTCCACATGCTTGTCCCACCCCAGGAGTATACACCTTCACTGTCACCTGGACAGTCCTTCGGTTGCTAAACCTCACTTGCATTGGGCTTCAACAACAGGCCGGATTGGAATTCTCTAAGCTCTGTGGCAGCTACAGGACCCCTTCCAGGAGTTCTCACTTCGTCCGCGCACTCTCTCACCCTGAGAGAGTCGCTCATAGGCTTGACAACCTGCCTCTTCAACCACAACCACCTCTCTCACCTGGAGAGAGTGTTGCACACAGGTCTGACAACCTGCTTCTTCAGCTCCGTTCCAACACAAGGACAACAGTAAGGCTCAACAAGGAATAAATGATCGTAGCCAATCACACTCATCCAAGGGACTGCTTGGCCACAACATCCCACAGTTATAACACACATGACATAGGCAATTATAATATTCTCAGGTTTCTCAGAAGACAACAACCCAAACAGTTAAGCACGAACTCGGATTTGCAAAATGGATAAACCAGGTTCACATGACACATAGGAGACACGATTCGGTCCACGGGTTTGGCATTGGTTTTCAAGGTGCGTGACAAGAAAGTTATGCAGAGGTCGATGATGGAGACCAAACACAGAGACTGGGCGAAATTCACAGGAATACACTAGTCGATCACAAAGGTATCACGATTTTGGGTTTCAGATTTGTGTGAGGCATGCAAAGGTCAAATATAGAGGCCACAGGATTCATGGGAAATACACCAGTCGGCTTCCCGGTTCTGGTTTTCAGGAATGTGTGACAAGAAAATTAAGCAGAGGTCGTTCACAGACTCAAACGGTTTAGACAGCCGACAACAAAATGGAGGACGAACCCCCCTCACGACTCAATTCTTGGGTTAAATTGCAAGTGCTTGGGCCAACACATGTCGCCCATGAAGCTGCATGCACTCCATCAAGTATGCGTTCCCTTTTGCACACGTTGGAGCTGCATGCCTTGCCTCTCCCAGGACTTAGGATAAATAAACATGTCTTTCACACCACTTTGGAATAATAATAAATTATTATTCCCAAGGAATTAAGCCCCCTAAGCTTAGCCCCTCTTTCCAACCTTTCAGTGCCCTCTCCCTTACCCATTCTATGGAAGCTTAGTCCCCCATCACTCTTTCTTTGTGGTCAGTCGACACGTAGCGATGTTTATATATTATATTAATGATCTGCATAATTACATATACAAAATCAGACTCTTGGCCTCAACACTTAGGCTCTCCGGTCTAATAAACACATAATCCCACCAGCTTATAAATACTCGGCTCACCGGCCTACAAAACATGATTACAATTTATAAACGTGATTACAATTCATAATATAATTGGGGCACTACCGGGGGATATTACAACTAAGATGCCCACTTTTATTGCTTTCGATTACAATGAGAACTTTGTTCTCCTTTCTTCTTCGGAAGATTTTTTGGATCCTTATAGGTTGGGATCAATATTTACAAGGTATTTTATAGAATTTTTATGGTTCTTGGACATGTAGGAAGCTCCTAGTTCTCTTGAATGCTCCAAACTTGTCGAAAATGGACAGATTTCTCCTTGGTTGTCCAATAACTTGCAAAAAATCAGCGAAGAAAACATCCCAAAAGATGCCCAAAATGACTTTGGACAACCTTTTGAGATTAATCAAAATTGATAGAAAAATCTAAATAAAGAAAACTAAACTAGTGCCTTTGAAAATGAAATTTMTAAAGACTTATTTGACAACTTTTAGGATAACAAATAAAGGTATTCTGAGATACAAAGATTTTAGAATTAAAGTACAACTAGCAACCACACTTTTAGCTTTGAAAAATCTAATTTAAAACTTGCCTAAAAGTGCTAAAGAATTATACTAAATCTACTCTCTTTAAGAGGGAACTTTTAGCCAATTAGTAGAATTAATAAATGAAGCATAAAAAGWAAAAGAATAGTAAATATAAACTTTTTAAACAGATTTCTTCTTTGCATGCAAGTAACCAAGTAACCAGAATTTTTTAATTTTTTTTTGAAGAGGAGAAGAGATAAACTTGAAGTGCTTGGAACCCTTGGGGCAATGGGGTCACTTTGATGGCAAGGAAAAGTTAAGAATATAGTCCAACTCTTGAAAAATGATGGATGGAAGAAAGCTCCTTCACTTCTTCAAGAAGAAATGACCCTGTCTATATCAAAAAACCCTTGCAAATGATTTGTTAAATGAATGGTGTCACCTACACAAAATACTCAATTGGCATGTTAGTTTAGCATAAAACAAGACACACACATCAAATATTTAGTGTAAATAGACAATATAATTGCAAATGCTATGATATTAACAACTGTATCCAATTGAATAATACTATTCTTATGAATTGGCCAACAATAACAAGATACATAAACAAAGCTTGAAACAATGTCACCTCAATGTAACTTGGACAACAATCACCAACACATGAGCCACACCACCATTAATTTGACCTCCAAAGTATTTTTATTCCATGAGCAAAAGAATGATTACAATGATTTACAATCCAAGCATAGTTCAACTCCCATTAGCTAAAGAAGGAGGGGTCAACTTGCTTATATGGAGAATGGGTGAGGATCCCAAGAAGAATGCACATGGAAAAGTGGAGAGGTGCGCATGTCACAAGCTGTGAGGATGAGTGGTAGTGGAAGGGGAAGTGGGGATGTGACACCTCACATGATCTTGATATAACTTTCCATGTATGTGAGTTCAAATGAAGGATGGGTCGCCACCTCTCATAAGTAGGTGTGCGCCCTCCTTGGGATCCACACCAAACTACTCAAATCCACCAAGTATGCAAGGGAGGTCGAGTTCTAGCTTTGAGATCATCTCCCTTGTACACATCACCAATGAAGTCACCCTCCTCTCTAGTGATCTCACCCTCACTTTGATTTGACTGAAGAAAAAGGGAAAACATGTCCCCAATGTAGATTTTCGAGGAACTAGAAGGTTGCCCAACAGGTCCGCCTTTGACCTCTTGTTGGGAACTAAGTTTGAGATAATAAAACTTTCCTTGTTGTTGTTTTAGGACAATAAACATGTCTGATATATTCTACCCAAAAATCTGCCTTCAAAATGATGGTTAAATTCTCTTTTAGGGTGCCCTTTCAAGTGTTTTCTTAACTGATGTTAGCACATGCATAAACCTCAAAACATATAACAATCCTCTAGGATGTTTAACAACTAAAATAGGCTGAAAATCACTAAGGATGCATGACAAATGAACACCTCATTTTTTTGGTCAACATGACCCTGGAAAAACCCCCATGGGGAAAACCAATTAGAGATTGATGTATATATTTGGAGATATCAAAGCATGGGTACAACTAGGAAATAAATACAAGTGAATCTGATACAATAACAACCCAACTTGGATGCTTTGGAGTTCCTTGTAGATGTTCCTGCTATCCCTTGAAAAAAGGCTACCTTTTCCTTAGTGTGCCCCCTTCACTTTGCTAAGCCTCTAGCTTCTTTCCTTTTCCCTTTCCTTTTGCCTTGAGTTGACCTTGCCTTTTCCCACTTGTAGAATGCGCCTCCTTTGAAGAAGTCTTGTGATGTTTGGTGAAAATTTTGAACAAGTGCGCCCCCTCTCTTTGGTGCACCCTCCTCTTGTCCAAGCTCCAACACAAACGGCCCTTTGCCTTGGGTGCACCCTTCTCACACAAAACCCTTCCTTACTTAATTTTTTCCTTCTCCAAGCTTTGTAAACACCTCAAGCAAGTGCACCCTCTTCCTAGAATTCGCCCCTCCACCTAGAGTGTTCCCTTGCTCATGCAAATGCGCCCAAGTCCATGGATGCATCCTCTCATGCAAGTTTGCGCCCTCCTCTGCTCAAGAATGCGCCCAAGAGCCTCCAAATCCTCACTCTCTCTTTCTCTTCACTTCCTTATCCTCACCCAAATATCTCAAGTGAGAAAGTGAACAATTGAGCCTCATCCTTACCCTTTAGCCTCTCTTTGGACAAACCTAAAAGACCAATGGCCTAGATTCAATCTAGGCAAGTCTAATCAATGGGTGAGATTTAATCTCAAAAATCTCACTTAGAAAAGCCATTTTCTCAAGTTTCCTTAGTTTGATTTATGTCTATTAATTCACCCACAAAGTGAATTAATTGCCACTCACTTTATGACTTAAGTGACATATTTCACTTTTGACTTAAGTCTCCTAAGTCAAAGTGAAATTAGAACATAAAGTAAATTATTAAGGGTAATAGTCTCCCCCTTCGTGTTTAGAGACTCACAAACACAAGGGGACCACTTTCCAAGGTACCCAAAACTCAACAATCCCTCTTACCGAGGAAAGTGTCACTCACCTCTCCAATATTTTCCATGCAGTGGACACCGTTGCCTACTAGAAAATAATCGGTGAGTATGGTTGTACCCTGATCATAAACAATGTCCTCTGACTCTGATCTGCTCGACCTGCATGATCTCTAGATGGAAGTCCATCTCCATCTATCCGATATCTCCTTGAATCAAAGTCCTTCTTGATCCTAGCCTTGATCTTGGCATCTCACCAAAGATCCTGATCTTGACATCTCACCAAAGATCTCTTC
The DNA here is from genome assembly GCA_000966675.3 of Picea glauca. Taxonomy (NCBI): domain Eukaryota; kingdom Viridiplantae; phylum Streptophyta; class Pinopsida; order Pinales; family Pinaceae; genus Picea; species Picea glauca. The sequence goes on from JZKD02S0491353.1 coordinate 10,661, forward strand.
CTTGGAATCTCACCAAGGATCTCTACCTCCCGGCATCTCACCAAGAGTCTCACGATCTTATCATCTCACCAAAGATCCTTCCCTTGGTCTCTCACCAAGGGTCTTCCTCTTGAAGAGGAATCTAAAACCGATATGCTCGTCTCCATAGCCAAGTGAGACCCAAACTTCCCTTGTTCCCTGGTCTCTCTCATCAATCTTTGATGCTTTAGAGCCCCTGCACCAAGTGTCTATCTACTCGAAAACTCTGAAACTGAAGCTATCTTGGGTGGACCAGTCACCATATACTCGACAACTGAGTCTACATCCCATGAGATACAACACTCTCAATCTGTGGGACCTCCTCAACTCTGTCTGCGCACCAACCGTTGGATGGTGTCTCAACTGACAAACAACAACCTATGAAAGCACACTCCCTCTGAAACTGAGCAGTGAACTCCTGCTCCTCTGCTGTTGTTGTAGTACCAACCCATTTGTTCTTCTTCTTGGGACACTGTCCATCATAGTGCCCCATCTCGCCACAAGAAAAGCATCTCACTTTCCTCATGTCCTTCTTCTGCTACTCACCTTGTCCTCTCTACTGCTGCTCCTTGGCTCCAACCTTGGGCCCCTGCTTGGTATTCATCTTGCCTTTAGCCACAAAGGCAAGATCAACCTCATCCCCATCCTCAACACCTTGTTGTTGACTAGTAGATCCAGAACCACACATAGTCTCATCTTGAATGAAATCATTCTAGAGCCTCTCCCAACTGGGCATATGCTCACGGGCCATGATGCCATGGAAAAAACTCTCCCATGATTTGGTAAGGCCATTCAAGGTTGTCCGTACCAACTCTGAGGAATATACTATATCGCCAACTACACCCTGTTATAGCGTAAGTTGTAGGTTGGGAAATCCAAACCCAACTATAAGGCAAGTGCTACAACTTGGGAATCCTACACCCAATGTCACCTCGATGTAGGTCCCACACTTCAAGGGTGACTAGGTCACTCTAGAGATGCGATCCCGGTGACCCTAGGGGGAATGATATGGATATGGATAGATATGCAAGTGAATCCCCTAGAGGTCAAGTCTAAGTGGAGTGAAATGTGTGGAATTAAATCTTGGGAAGGTCCAAGGGTTTCCAAGTATGTTGAGTTACCTGTAAATGGTGAAATACCTGCCTGAGACACAAGCAAAACCACTTTGCAATGATGTATGTTAGTTGGATCAGTAACATAAGCTTGTTTTCCCTAATTTTCAGCAATAGATAACAGTATATATCAGCAATATAATGGTACTATAAGCTGCTCAATAAATGCTAGAGATCAAGTAGAAAATACAAGAGAAAGACTAGTTAAACTCAAGATGAAAAACCAATATTCTAGCATAAAAAGATAAGGCTGTTGTAAACACTTTTCTGCAGAAAATTATATCAGTATTATGGCTATAAGATTCAATGTATTACAGTGAGAAAATCAGCCACTGAAATCCCCTCAATTTTTTTCCAAAAAGTGCGCTAGACCAAGAAGAATAAGTGTGCAAACTTTGAGTGAAATCCAATGGTTGATAAGAGAGTTATTCAAGCAAATGAGTTAGGGTTTCTGCAGCCCTAATGGATGAAGATGTAATTTTATAACAAAATAAAGAAATAGCCCCTTGATGGGGACGCCTTAGTGGCTGTGAGGTTCCCAAGGCACAAGGAATACAATCCACTTTGAAAGAAGTAAAAATGACCAAAAATCATGTTTCCCAATGCAATCTTTTATTTCTCCAATGCAATAATAAATGACTAGTGCTCTTAATTATTGGGTTAATGGGGTCATGAAAAGTAAAATCTAGAGAAGCTGCCTCCTTGGGGGTGTAAGCCCTTTTACTTACCAAGGAAATTTTCTCTANAAAAGAATAGTAAATATAAACTTTTTAAACAGATTTCTTCTTTGCATGCAAGTAACCAAGTAACCAGAATTTTTTAATTTTTTTTTGAAGAGGAGAAGAGATAAACTTGAAGTGCTTGGAACCCTTGGGGCAATGGGGTCACTTTGATGGCAAGGAAAAGTTAAGAATATAGTCCAACTCTTGAAAAATGATGGATGGAAGAAAGCTCCTTCACTTCTTCAAGAAGAAATGACCCTGTCTATATCAAAAAACCCTTGCAAATGATTTGTTAAATGAATGGTGTCACCTACACAAAATACTCAATTGGCATGTTAGTTTAGCATAAAACAAGACACACACATCAAATATTTAGTGTAAATAGACAATATAATTGCAAATGCTATGATATTAACAACTGTATCCAATTGAATAATACTATTCTTATGAATTGGCCAACAATAACAAGATACATAAACAAAGCTTGAAACAATGTCACCTCAATGTAACTTGGACAACAATCACCAACACATGAGCCACACCACCATTAATTTGACCTCCAAAGTATTTTTATTCCATGAGCAAAAGAATGATTACAATGATTTACAATCCAAGCATAGTTCAACTCCCATTAGCTAAAGAAGGAGGGGTCAACTTGCTTATATGGAGAATGGGTGAGGATCCCAAGAAGAATGCACATGGAAAAGTGGAGAGGTGCGCATGTCACAAGCTGTGAGGATGAGTGGTAGTGGAAGGGGAAGTGGGGATGTGACACCTCACATGATCTTGATATAACTTTCCATGTATGTGAGTTCAAATGAAGGATGGGTCGCCACCTCTCATAAGTAGGTGTGCGCCCTCCTTGGGATCCACACCAAACTACTCAAATCCACCAAGTATGCAAGGGAGGTCGAGTTCTAGCTTTGAGATCATCTCCCTTGTACACATCACCAATGAAGTCACCCTCCTCTCTAGTGATCTCACCCTCACTTTGATTTGACTGAAGAAAAAGGGAAAACATGTCCCCAATGTAGATTTTCGAGGAACTAGAAGGTTGCCCAACAGGTCCGCCTTTGACCTCTTGTTGGGAACTAAGTTTGAGATAATAAAACTTTCCTTGTTGTTGTTTTAGGACAATAAACATGTCTGATATATTCTACCCAAAAATCTGCCTTCAAAATGATGGTTAAATTCTCTTTTAGGGTGCCCTTTCAAGTGTTTTCTTAACTGATGTTAGCACATGCATAAACCTCAAAACATATAACAATCCTCTAGGATGTTTAACAACTAAAATAGGCTGAAAATCACTAAGGATGCATGACAAATGAACACCTCATTTTTTTGGTCAACATGACCCTGGAAAAACCCCCATGGGGAAAACCAATTAGAGATTGATGTATATATTTGGAGATATCAAAGCATGGGTACAACTAGGAAATAAATACAAGTGAATCTGATACAATAACAACCCAACTTGGATGCTTTGGAGTTCCTTGTAGATGTTCCTGCTATCCCTTGAAAAAAGGCTACCTTTTCCTTAGTGTGCCCCCTTCACTTTGCTAAGCCTCTAGCTTCTTTCCTTTTCCCTTTCCTTTTGCCTTGAGTTGACCTTGCCTTTTCCCACTTGTAGAATGCGCCTCCTTTGAAGAAGTCTTGTGATGTTTGGTGAAAATTTTGAACAAGTGCGCCCCCTCTCTTTGGTGCACCCTCCTCTTGTCCAAGCTCCAACACAAACGGCCCTTTGCCTTGGGTGCACCCTTCTCACACAAAACCCTTCCTTACTTAATTTTTTCCTTCTCCAAGCTTTGTAAACACCTCAAGCAAGTGCACCCTCTTCCTAGAATTCGCCCCTCCACCTAGAGTGTTCCCTTGCTCATGCAAATGCGCCCAAGTCCATGGATGCATCCTCTCATGCAAGCTTGTGCCCTCCTCTCCTCAAGAATGTGCCCAAGAGCCTCCAAACCCTCACTCTCTCTTTCTCTTCACTTCCCTCTCCTCACCCAAATGTCTCAAGTGAGAAAGTGAACAATTGAGCCTCATCCTTACCCTTTTGCCTCCTTTAGCCTCTCTTTGGACAAACCTAAAAGACCAATGGCCTAGATTCAATCTAGGCAAGTCTAATCAATGGGTGAGATTTAATCTAAAAAATCTCACTTAGAAAAGCCATTTTCTCAAGTTTCCTTAGTTTGATTTATGTCTATTAATTCACCCACAAAGTGAATTAATTGTCACTCACTTTATGACTTAAGTGACATATTTCACTTTTGACTTAAATCTCCTAAGTCAAAGTGAAATTAGAACATAAAGTAAATTATTAAGGGTAATAGTCTCCCCCTTTGTGTTTAGAGACTCACAAACACAAGGGGACCACTTTCCAAGGTACCCAAAACTCAACAATCCCTCTTACCGAGGAAAGTGTCACTCACCTCTCCAATATTTTCCATGTAGTGGACACCATTGCCTACTAGAAAATAATCGGTGAGTATGGTTGTACCCTGATCATAAACAATGCCCTCTGACTCTGATCTGCTCGACCTGCATGATCTCTAGATGGAAGTCCATCTCCACCTATCCGATATCTCCTTGAATCAAAGTCCTTCTTGATCCTAGCCTTGATCTTGGAATCTCACCAAAGATCCTGATCTTGGCATCTCACCAAAGATCTCTTCCTTGGAATCTCACCAAGGATCTCTACCTCCTGGAATTTCACCAAGAGTCTCATGATCTTATCATCTCACCAAAGATCCTCCCCTTGGTCTCTCAACAAGGGTCTTCCTCTTGAAGAGGAATCTGAAAACGATATGCTCGTCTCCATAGCCAAGTGAGACCCAAACTTCCCTTGTGCCTTGGTCTCTCTCATCAATCTTTGATGCTTTAAAGCCCCTGCACCAAGTGTCTATCTGCTCGAAAACTCTGAAACTGAAGCTATCTTGGGTGGACCAGTCACCACTGAAAATTGTATACTTGACAACTGAGTCTACATCCCATGAGATACAACACTCTCAATCTGTGGGACCTCCTCAACTCTGTCTGCGCACCAACCGTTGGATGGTGTCTCAACTGAAAAACAACAACCTATGAAAGCACACTCCCTCTGAAACTGAGCAGTGAACTCCTGCTCCTCTGCTGTTGTTGTAGTACCAACCCATTTGTTCTTCTTCTTGGGACACTATCCATCATAGTGCCCCATCTCGCCACAAGAAAAGCATCTCACTTTCCTCATGTCCTTTTTCTGCTACTCACCTTGTCCTCTCTACTGCTGCTCCTTGGCTCCAACCTTGGGCCCCTGCTTGGTATTCATCTCGCCTTTAGCCACAAAGGCAAGATCAACCTCATCCCCATCCTCAACACCTTGTTGTTGACTAGTAGATCCAGAACCACACATAGTCTCATCCTGAATGAAATCATCCTAGAGCCTCTCCCAACTGGGCATATGCTCACGGGCCATGATGCCATGGACAAAACTCTCCCATGATTTGGTAAGGCCATTCAAGGCTGTCCGTACCAACTCTGAGGAATATACTATATCGCCAACTTCACCCTGTTATAGCGTAAGTTGTAGGTTGGGAAAATCCCAACCCAACTATAAGGCAAGTGCTACAACTTGGGAATCCTACACCCAATGTCACCTCGATGTAGGTCCCACACTTCTAGGGTGACTAGATCACTCTAGAGAGGCGATCCTTGTGACCCTAGGGGGAATGAGATGGATATGGATAGATATGCAAGTGAATCCCCTAGAGGTCAAGTCTAAGTGGAGTGAAATGTGTGGAATTAAATCTTGGGAAGGTCCAAGGGTTGCCAAGTATGTTGAGTTACCTGTAAATGGTGAAATACCTGCCCGAGACACAAGCAAAACCACTTTGCAATGATGTATGTTAGTTGGATCAGTAACATAAGCTTGTTTTCCCTAATTTTCAGCAATAGATAACAGTATATATCAGCAATATAATGGTACTATAAGCTGCTCAATAAATGCTAGAGATCAAGTAGAAAATACAAGAGAAAGACTAGTTAAACTCAAGATGAAAAACCAATATTCTAGCATAAAAAGATAAGGCTGTTGTAAACACTTTTCTGCAGAAAATTATATCAGTATTATGGCTATAAGATTCAATGTATTACAGTGAGAAAATCAGCCACTGAAATCCCCTCAATTTTTTTCCAAAAAGTGCGCTAGACCAAGAAGAATAAGTGTGCAAACTTTGAGTGAAATCCAATGGTTGATAAGAGAGTTATTCAAGCAAATGAGTTAGGGTTTCTGCAGCCCTAATGGATGAAGATGTAATTTTATAACAAAATAAAGAAATAGCCCCTTGATGGGGACGCCTTAGTGGCTGTGAGGTTCCCAAGGCACAAGGAATACAATCCACTTTGAAAGAAGTAAAAATGACCAAAAATCATGTTTCCCAATGCAATCTTTTATTTCTCCAATGCAATAATAAATGACTAGTGCTCTTAATTATTGGGTTAATGGGGTCATGAAAAGTAAAATCTAGAGAAGCTGCCTCCTTGGGGGTGTAAGCCCTTTTACTTAC
>JZKD02S0491397.1:7296-17724 GCA_000966675.3 Picea glauca
ACGAAGAAGAAAATGCCATTGTCGGAAATCATCCACCCACTATTGTTGCTTTAAGAAACTGTGGCCTTTTGAAGTACTTTCGTATCCCGGGCATGAGGGCCCAAGTCAGGTTATTAGAGCACCTTGTGCGTATGTGGGATCCTGATCAACAGATATTTCATGTGGGGGTCCACACACTGTCCTTAGATATTGAGGACATTTACTTCTTGACTGGACTGTCACGATAGGGGTACCATGTGATCCTGACTGGTAGCAGAGGTGGTGGGTTGCCCATGAGTGAGTATTGTCGCTTACACTATGTTCCCGAGACAGAAAGGAAGAAAGGGAAAGTATCGATTTGGGAAGTACGAGATTTGACCCTCTGTACTATCCTATTCACCATAGCTCGGATCGCTGGGAGTTCTTCTCCTCACATGGCACTACAGAGTTACTTTCAGTATGCCATCGAGTGTACTGAACCTCGGGTTTTTAACTAGGCAGATGTTGTGCTTCGTAGTATAAAAAGAGAGTTGACCAAATGTAGACGAGGCAACCTGAAGTAATTCAGGTACAGATATTTGTTAGTGTCCTTCTTTCTCGATAGGGTTCCATTACTGAGGTTGCAGGTGGAGTGGTATTTACCGGCTCCCATGGATCCAAGAATGCTGAGATGGTGTCAGCTCATGGCCCGACACGTAGCAGGACCGATCATCAAGTATGATGATACCTTCTTTGACTGGCTTCAACCACAGATGTTGATGGTTGACGATTATGCTTATGCCAGGTTGGATTTCCAAGGAGATCCGGACTTAGTGCTGCCAGAGGATGCTCAATGGGGGGAACTTGGTAAGAAGTACACACATTATTTTCCTTTTTAAATGTTTTTGTGAATTTTTCATATTCAATTTTTTTTGTGAATTTTTCATATTCAAATGTTTTTTTGTTTTATATGGTCGTCCAAAGACTAAATACAAAATTGTTGTTGATGACACAGATGTTGGATCTTACCGACCTCCTGGTACTTCTCCCATTCAGTGGCGAGGAGAAGTGGCGCAAGTGCCACAATGGGAAGCCGGGGATTATCAAGCAGTGGAACAAAACCTAGAGGGTTTGACAATAGATATTCCAGATATGCCTCTTGGAGAGGTTCCACGACGCGATCAGCATCATACCATAGGAGTGTCAGAGGCCATGAGTCAATTGCTTCGTAGAGTTGCCCGGGCAGTCGTGTGTTACCGTGAACGTCATCCATGACATCACTTTGTAGAAGCTATGAGCTTCGGATTTTGACATTTTGGTCTTTGGACAAATTTTTTTGTAAAAAACTCTTTTGATCGTTATATATACAAACAGATTCTATCGGTTTACCTTGTATTGTGTGAAAATTGATGTGATTGATTTATAAATGATCCAAATGTCTGTCTAAAACATAGTTAGCCAATGCATTTGTTAATGTATTTAGACATCTAGGAATATGTACTTGATATTCGATGTAATCAAAATAACGTTCCAAGAGGCAAATTCGCAAATACACCAGTAACAAAGTAGTACTTCGAATAGTATAGACATTACTTAACTGTAGTACTACAAGATGCGAATCGAGTCACACAACCAAATGACGAATTCTGAGCGAGATATTATCAACCAATAATTCAATAACGGTGCTATACTTTGCAATGTTGTTGGTTGCACGATCGAGACACACACCTCATAAGGAAACAAGTTCCTTTGTAGGGGCATAAATTTTCCATGCAGCGGAAGCAAGGTTCTAAGTACTACGACTAGCGCCATCCGTGAAGCCAATATAGGGTAGCGAAGACTCCGACATCTAGAAATCAAACACAATGTCACATAAGGGTAGAGACCAGATAACGACAAAAGTAAGCTTACAGTAACACACAAGAAGTATGATACAATAAAAATACAAGTACTCGTGCACAGATGATTTTATGCATAGTACTTCTTCAAGTTCAAACCATTCATGGGTTCACTCAAAGGGATACCATCGTAATCTACTAACTCATAAGCTCCTTTTTCCAAAACTCGTCGAACGATATAAGGACCTCACCACATGGCTTCGAATTTTCCAGCTCCTAGCATATCTCGATCTTGATCATAGAGGAGAACGAGATCTCCTTCGGAGAAAACATGAGGCTTGACATGTTTGTCGTATTGGGCCTTGACATGTTTCTTCTGAGCTTCTATAACAAGGGTAGCATCACGTCGAGTTTCGTCTAATCGCATAAGATACAATAGACGTTCTTCCTCAGATGAAGTGTTTGGTAGGAGTTCAACAACTAGTTCTAAAGAGGGTATCTCACATTCAATTGGGAGAATAGCTTCCAAACCATAGACTAACCGAAAAGGTATAAACCCAGTAGCGGACTTGATGGATGTCCGGTAAGCCCACAATGTTGAAAAAAACATTGTGTGTCAACTTGTTTTATGAATCCCTATCATTCGTCGGAGCATAGTTATGAGAACTTTTTTAATTGCTTCGACCTGGCCGTTGGCTTGTGGGTAATAGGGCGTTGAGTTATCATGGTGAAGACCCAACTTTTCAGTAAGTTCAGACATCATGAAGTTTCTGAAGTGGCTACCGTGATCAGTGATGATAATTTGGGGAACACCAAAACGAGCTATGACGTGATTAAAAATGAATAATTTTGTGGTCTTTCCAGTGTTGTCAAATGTCGGCATCGCCTCAACCCATTTCGTAAAGTAATCAATGGCTACAATAATGTAACCATGCCCCCCGACTGAGTGAGGGTGACATGTCATGAAATCGATGCCCAATTTCACGAAGGGACCAACGGAGACCACAGGGTGAAGAGGAGCAGGATGTGACCGTATCTTCTGATTATAGGTCTGGCAAGCATGGCGATTATGGAGTTGTTAAACAAAGAAGGCCAAAAATACCCTGCTCGTAAGATCTTCTGGGCAGTAGCATACCCAGACATATGACCACCACATGCTCTAGAATGGCAGTCATTCAGAGATTTCTCAGCTTCGTCGAACGTTAGGCAACGTCGAAAAATAGATTCAATCCCCCGACGATAAAGAGTATCCCCGAGGATAATGTATTGACAAGCTTGATAGTGTATGCGACGTCGGTCAGTACTAGACAAAGTTGGCTGGAAAGTCTGGGTTTGGAGATATATAATGATATCCCCATACCAAAGATCATCAGTGCTAATAAGGAAAAGAGATTCATCGGGTAATGAATCCGCTGCTACTATGTCCATTGCAGAAAGTCGCATATCAACTCAGCAAAAACTAAGGACTTCTTGGACTTGGCACGTGCGAATTCCAAGTCAAACTCCTGGAGAATCACAATCCATTTGGAGTATTATCCCCCTAGCAATTGATGGGTAAGAATGTGTTGCATAGGGTTGCAGTGAGAAATCATTGTAGTTTTGCGCAAGAGGATATAGTGCCGGAAGCGTTGGACGGCTTGAATGGAATCCAAGGCCAGTTTTTCGACATGTAAATACTTAATTTCAGTAGGCGTTAGACTTCGACTTAAGTAGTAAATAACATGTTCGTCATTAGCATCATCCTATTGGACGAGAACCATACCAATGGTGTAATCCGAGGCAGCAAGGTAGAGGAAATAATCGCAACTATAATCGGGTGGAAAGAGAAGCAAAGCACATGTTAGGGACAATTTCAAGGCTTCAAAAGAATTTTTAGCAATGGTATCCCAGACGAACTTTGAATCCTTTTTGAGGAGCCACGTAAATCCATGAGTTATCTCGGCATAATTTGGGATAAAATGACGAAGAAATTTTGCTTTCCCCTGCAAACTTTGCAACTGGCGAAGTGTAGAAGGAGGAGGGAGATTAATGATTGCCTCAACTTTTAAAGGATCCACTCGGATCCCTTGACGCGAAACGATAAAACTGAGAAGGCGGCCGGATTCCACGCAGAAAATGCACTTATAAGGATTTAAACGTATACGGTAGAACTGACAGCGAATGAAAATGGCTCGGAGGTGGGTTGGGTGATCAACTTGGCACATTGAGTGAGCGGGTAAATCGTCCAAATATAGTTTAACTATGTGCTTGATATCATGGAACGCGTAAGACATAGCGCGTTGAAAATTTTCACCAACATTCTTGAGACCGAAAGGAAGTTTTCGATAGGCAAAAGTACCCCAAGGACAAATAAAAGCAGTCTTATGTTGATCCTCGGGAACAATGTTGATTTGATTATACCCGGAGAAACCATCCATGAGAGAGAAGATTTCACTTCTGGCGCAGTCATCGACAATCTGATCAACAAAGGGGGTAGGAAAGTTGTCTTTGGGACAAGCTTTGTTGATATCCCTATAATCAACGCATACACGAATTGTGCCTTGTTTCTTGTCAATCGGGACAATATTGGAAACCCAATCCGTGAGAGACACTGGATAAATAAATCCAACTTTAAGAAGTTTCTCGACTTCGATCTTGATAGCAACCGCTTTATGTGGGTGAACTGGATGAAGGCGTTGTCGGACAGGTTTAGCGTCGGGGTATGTCTTTATCTCATGTATCACAATCTCAGGGTCGATACCCGGCATTTCTTCATAGCTCCATGTGAAGATATCACGAAACTCTTTGAAAAGGGATGTGTAGGTGACGAATTCGTCAGAAGAACACGAAGCTCCGATATGGACATTTTTGACAATCCCAGGTTTGATGGATATGTCAAGGGGAATAGTGGGTGAGATATTGCTTAAGTTCCCTTTGAAAAACACATCGTGTGCAGATTCGGGAAAAGTGGAGATGACGAAAACGGTCGACGGGGTCGAGATCCGTTGATAGTTCTCAATGGTATGTTTCTCCAGAAAGAGGATGGAACAATGATGTCCATTGTCCCAAGGGGTGTCCTCCATGATGGACATGATCATCTTGTTAGTGGGAAAAATAACACAAAAAGGATCAAGAGACAACTCATCAAGAGAGGGGGTAGAAGGCATTGTCGATTGAATGGCCTGATATGCGGATTCGACTGGACTTAACGGCATTGCGTCGTCGTAACGAAGATGATCTCCAGAGTCAGGTACTATCCAGGGATCGTGAGACACAGGAATTTCGTGAGGCAAGGTGGAGATCATTTTGATGGAAGAAACAAACAAGCGTGGAACATCGGGCGGTGGAATGGGGAAAGTACCCATTAACGAAGAGTCCTTGAGAAGGCCTACACCGACGTTCTCATAACCCGGTGGGGTTTTAGTGATAAACGGTACATTTCCAGTACGGGTATCGGAATTGAAGAAGGCTAGTTGGTCGATGGTGACAACCTTACCTTGATGTGGGAAACGTACCACATGGAAAAGGGTCGACACAATTGCGCGCATGTAATCGATCCAACTTCGGCCAAGCAGAATATTATAATCAAGGGGAGCATCAAAGACTTCCACGTCGACTTGGACCATCTTGCCTTCTAACATGATGGGCAACGAAGAAAGGACACCATAGGGCTTAAAATCGGAGCCATTGAAGGCTTTAAGAGTGTTATGGGATTCATTCAAAGAAGGAGATCCAATAGCTTTCCAACAACCAAGAGACATAACACATGTCGAGGCACCCTCATCGATAACGGTTCGGAAAATGTTTTTGTCAGAGACAATCACTTGAATCTGGAATGTAAGTTGAGGGGGTAACCTTGGAATGTGATCTTCCTAGTCAAAGATTATTAAATTCGTATCCGTCGGATCGATTCCACCGATAGCTTGTAACAGTGCCTTTCGTTGTGCGGGACAAGTTTGAAGGACTTCAAGGGCTAACATCGCAGAAGGTGCTTGGGCCAGATCTTCAACAATGTTGTAGTTTTGGGCCGCACGAGCATGAGGATTGAAAGCCGATTTCCAAACAACGCCCTTTGGGGGGGGTCATAGAACTGTGTCGAGGCTCGGTCATTCGAGATGAAGAGGATTGTTGGTAGAAGGAGTCGCGGGAGAGGGTTGTACCAAGGAAGGTGGTAGATCATCAACCTTCTCTTTAGAGGGAGAATAATCTTTGGCTCGAGTAGTGAGTGTAACGTCGCTCTGATTTGAATTGCCAGTACACATCAAAACATATGATGGAGTAGAAGAGGAGGGTTGGCCATGAATGACCAACTGAGCCTGTTGTTGAGACGGGAAGGGTTGGGACAAAACGATCGGAGTAGGTGGTTTTGGAGATCCTTGAAGGAACTTAGTGACCTCGACGCTTCATGGACAATTCTTCGTGTAGTGATCATCACCACAGATAAGACAAGGGTATCGAGGTTTGTGCTTATCCCGATCATCAACAGGGGTAGTTTTGGTTTTTTCTGCTTGAGAATTATTTTTTCCCTCCTTATTCTTACCTCTCCCCTTTTTAGATTTGTTTTTACTGGCTGGGGTAGATTAGACTTCATTTACCTCAGAAGTCTTCCCGGCGGGAGGGGCAGGAGATGGAGCATTTTGAACATTAGAAGAAGCAGGTTTGGGGTTTGTGCTTGAGGCGGAATGTGATTGGACCTGGAAAGTACCAATCACACCATCAGCTACATGCAAAGCAGCTGGAGTAGTTGAAGTTGTGGAAGTGGAGGGACGAGGTAAATCAAGTAGTAAATCGTAAAGGGTATCCATTTGTGAGTAAACGAGGTCAAGATATTGAGCACGACTTATAGCCTTTTCTTCTGTGACCACTCCACCCATGGAAATGTCATGATCGATGTCATTCAAAAATGATTTGGTGAACCATTCTGCCAGCAACTGATCGAGGAGTTCGAGTTTAATAAGACGTTGTTTCCGTCACCACTCATGAATGTGATCGGATATATGAGTGGCCTTGTCCTATTTGAAAGAAGTCAAAATCTCGGTCCCCGTTTCATAACAAATCAGTAACTGGTGGTGTGTGAGGAAAGCCATATCTAGGGTGTTGAAGTCAGAGAAGAAACCTTGTGTCAATTCGATATACCACTTCGCAACAGAACCTGTGAGAGTTCGTTGAAAAAGACGTAAACGAATAGAGTCATCCATCAACGAGTTGGATGAACACCATGGGTGAAAAGTCATAACGTGATTGGTTGGGTCCTCTCCTACTTTGTCGTCGAATTTGGGAATGTCCGATGGTAGCTTGGCTGGAATAGCAGGCCATTGGGGAGAGTGACGAGTTGGATCATTTAAAATCCTTGACAAATCTGGAAGATCCAAAGTGGCTATGAAGGGTAACTGTCGATTCACCTGTGGGTACTGGTGGATTTGGGGAGGAAGTCCTGTCGGCAAACCAGTAGGACCATAAGCAGTCTGCATATAATGTGAAGACCCAGGCAGATTTGATGGTGGTTGAGGAGGATAGTAGCTCAGAGGATTGTACCCTGGAACAGGGGCTTGAGTTTGAGCATTCACCCCCCAAATGGGATTGAACAAACCTGGATATGGTTGGCCCACACTAGGTGGTATTACAGACATAGTTGGAAACTGTTGCCCCCCATTCGATTGAGGAGGATGTTGTATCCACTGATTCCAATACTGGGCCAAGGACAAAGGTATTTTTTTTCCATAAGGTGGGGTTGGTCCTCCCATCGAAGGTGGTGTTCCAATTGGGGGTTGTGTTCCAATTGGGATTTTCGTTCCAAAAGGAATTTTCCCGCTGAGAGGGGGTTGAGTCATACCACCTTGGTAAAATTGTCCACCAAATAGAATCTTGTAATTTGGAGGGAATGACGGAATAGCACCACTAGGATTAAGACTTCCAGTGGAAGACGAAGAAGTTCCTCCAAAAGGAAATTGAGGGAGTGTTGGAATAAAACCGAGAAGAGAGTGCCAAGAAGAAGAAGGACCACCAGGAGATACGGATGGAGTTTGCGTAGGAGTAGGAATGGAAGCATTCAACGCACGGTATCCAGGTGGTAATGTCGGAGTGACGTTGGGCGTTCGTCGTGTGTTGATGGGAGTAAGACTAACCGCAGAAAAACCGGTGGGAACACTCGTAGTATCTGTGAGATGGGCCATTTCGGCAGGGATGGTAAAGTGATAAGCGGTAGTCAACGGTACTGTCTTTGGACTAGAGATTTTAGAAATCACAGGTGGGTTGATTTTAGAAATAATAGGTGAACCTGGACCAAAAAGGTCTCATCGGAAAACACCTGTAGACCAAAAAAGATCTTGGCCTTCTATGCCTGGAAAGGGTCCAACTGGTGATCCAGAAGATGTAACAACTACTTCTCCGGAAGAATTCAGTCGCATAAACGGTCGCTTAGAATCAGGGTGAAGTCGAAAGTCCTCTCGAGTATTTGTAATTCGAAAATGTTCTAGAGAGTCAGTGCGTTCCACTTGTGGCGTGGTGACGACTGTGACTTCAATTTGCTGAGGAGAGCCCTCAGGTGTACTTGTAGGAAACGGTTGAGAACCTTCCAGATGCTCTAGATATAAACCCTGCATTCTACGTGAATGACATGGAGGAGCTATTGTAAACGAGTTACAAACTTCACGAAGAAAATCTTATGGTCAACTTGGAGAAACAAACAACATGCGCTAGTAAAGAAAATCTAGGAAGCAACACCAAGCAAACAAGACCTTCTAATTCCGAAATCACTAGTCGGTGATGAAATCCAACGTCGTAACAATGAAACGAGAAGGGGCTAGGCTAGGGTGGAAAAGTTACGCTGATGACCTACTTAACAGACTTACACCCTGGTGCAAGCTCCCACACATAATCGTGGGTATACCCTCCAAGGAGTCTGAGTGAGTTTGGTCAATGTCAATTCCAGGTACCGTGAAGACTTTCCCCTTCACAGTCACCTCGTGTAAGAACCTATAAATATAGGCTACTAAGGTTACCACCAATAACAATAAATCCTGGGGGGACAGTTGACAGTCCGATCCACACGCAAGGGCAAGGTATCTAGCCCGAAATCAACTCAAAAGGCTTCCACTCATCATTGTGGGTATACCTCCCAGTGATCCCCGTAATACATGAAATCTCTACACCGATATCAACAAAGCAAGGTGAGTAACTCTGTCAATATCAATGCGACCTCGTGTTTGACCCTTGTGTGAGAAGGGCTTCTCAAGACAAAATGTTGCAAATGGAATTTAACACTCCTTAACACAAGATGCTATGTGTGTTTTTTGTTTTGGAGAGTGTATCTCTCTTCCTACTCCAAAGCAATAGCCTAGCTAAATGTTGGTGTAATAGAGCCCTAGAAAAGAGTTACTAGGTAAATTTTACAATTGCACAGTGTTATTAAGAGTTGTCATTTACTCAAAGGAAACGGAGATGAAACTTATGTTGTATGACTATGACCCAATGATGCATGGATGAGAATGAAAAATATATCGATTTTCGTTCAATGAATCCTATGTATGGGAGGGAGAGAGAAGTTTTATGTAACAAACCGTGAACTACAAAACACAATTTCCTTTAAAATGCAAATGCAACAAATCATGCATCAATAACAATTCTCTATTGTTTCTTTTTCAATAATTTCAACAATGGATTTTCAATGTTTTTGAAAACGAAAATGATTTTTGAAAGAAAAACTTTGTTCACTTTTCAAAAAGGACCTACACCATAATGGTGAGAGTACAGAAAATAAAAAACCAATGAACAAGTGATGATGAAAACCCAAACCACTCTTTCAATGAAAACAAAAATAAGAAGAAAACCAATCTAGTCTTTTCAATTGCAAAAGAAAAGTGATATTTCAAACAATAAACAAATGATAAAGACCAAGAAACTCAACTTTCAACCGATCGTCGGTCCTTAACCAAACAAGCACACTCAAATTTCGATATTAGAGAGTATGGTTTTTCCAAGAAAAGTCAAGAAACGAAAATCAAGAACAAGTGACAGGAAGAGCCTTTGAAATCCTAAGACTATTCGCCCACGAAAATGAAGACAAGAAGAACATCAATCAATGGTCCAAGAAACTCTTTAGATGCACCTAAACTGACCTGAGCAGTTGAATATGCAAAAACTTAAATCCAAAATTTAAAAAAAAATGGGTTCACAGGCTGAGAGTGTTACACAATGCGAGAATGAGTGATTCTCGTAGGTGGCCCTTGAGCAGAGTGCGAGAACCTCGCACTGAACCTAAAGATAGGGTGTGAACTCAGTATGTTCCCATAAGCTACTATGGAGTGCAGTGCGAGAACCTCTGAAACCAAGCAAATTTTTGGAAAAAGACACAAAATTTAAAGAGGCCTCTGGACCCAGAGGGTCTATCAGGGTATCTTGAAGACTTAGAGATTGATATGAAAGGAGAAAATTAAAACAAGAGAAAATGGCCATGGAAAAATATCAAAATCCACAAAGAAAATGGGATGGTTCCCCAGTGGACTCGCTAATTTTGTTATCGGACTAATCGGTAGGTGCGGACACTAACAGATCTCCCTAGATCCACCTAGATCTAGAAAAAAATAGGACAGGACATGACTCTTTCCCTAAGTTTTGACCATTGAATTAGCTAGTAGGAAGGAACAAGTAACAT
>JZKD02S0491397.1:48869-63376 GCA_000966675.3 Picea glauca
CTATTTCGTTAAACAGAATATGGTATAACAATTACGCAGACCCAGCAGCATATAAGCAAGTGGTTGCAAACAACTTGCAATCTCACCAAACTCCAAAGTCGAATATTAAAGTGAAGAAATGGCATGATAGCATTTATTAAAACAAGGGATCATAAAAGCATTATTCCATGCTTGAAGCTTATCCTTTTATTTTTATAATGCTTTTAAATGAAGCTTTTAAATGAAAGCCTTTAGGATTTGTTATTTTTTAGAGACCAATTCAATATATCCACGTTTTGTTTTAATGATTATTGTAAGAGAACATGGTACTCATATATAATTATGAAGATTCTAGAAGTAGCTACTAGAAATTGAAGTAACAAGCACATCAAAGATGAAGAAGATGGCAACACATATGTAGAGATAGAAAACCTCACATTCATCATGGACATAGAAATTGAAGTAACAAGCACATCAAAGATGAAGAAGATGGCAACACAGATATAGAGATAGAAAACCTCACATTGACATGGGTAACAAAAGAAGAAGTCACTTTCAACTAACGTTGTCCAAAGTTTGGAAAATTGATTTATGGTTTAGTTCATGAATTCATTTATGAAAGTGATACTCTATAAAATTTATAGACTACGATAATTGGGTGCAAAATTCAACATTGATCTCCAATACTAACAGTAAATAGTTGATTTTGATAATTTTTTTAACTTCTATATACTTCTAATATACATATATAGTAGTATTATTACCCAAAAAAAAAATATCAATGTATCATTGTTGAAATGAAATTTATGGAATTAACATGATCATATTTTATCAATCAATTTTAACTATATCAACATTTACAAGGTTCTCTATACATAACACACTATATACATTATTAAAAAAACTTTTACAAAGAATATATTTGATAACAATAGTAATCATGTTTTGAAGGCTATTTGATCTCACTATCTTACCCTTTTGCAAGAATGTATCATTCCACACCCACAATCTTGGCGATCCACACAATCACAAAGGCTTCAAGAATTGATTTGTTTGGCTTAAAACACATTCTAATCAAGTGTCCCATCACAAGTATAAATTTATTCTTAAGTTTATGTTTATCATCTTCATTCAAATATTTGAAATTAAGAGTATTTATACCATCATAACTACAAATTTATTAAGAGTATGCAGGTTTCCACAGTTGTTCATATTGCTTGAATTTTCTGGATAAAAACTGTGTAAGCAATTTTGAAACGTCCAACGTTCCAAGTAGACACTCCACTCATTATCAAGGACTTAAAATTGATTTGTTAGAAAAGAGTGTTGAGATTAGGTATAAATAAGAGGATTGAGAAATGATCGTTGACGATTGAAATATAACAATTGAAAACAGAGAAATACAATAAAATAAAGGTGATTATTGAGGAGAAAAATAAAATAAACTAGTTGTTAAGATTCAAGGCTAAATGAAATATATTATAATAAATCAATCAAAACTTTAATAAAATATTAAAACAATAACGAAAATAAAATAGAAAGATCAGGAATTTATGAGATAACATAAAAATAATATAATAATATTATTATCATGAAGATAATATAATAATAATAATAATTGCAAACCATGAACCAAAAATTTATTAAATTGAACAAGATTAAGGAAAAAGGGACGAAAGGAAAAAGGATCCCAATAACAAAAAGAATAACATAAATAGGATGATTTAGAGAGAGAACACGAAGAGAAAACAAATAACAAAAGGGTAAGAAGGAAGAAAAATTGTTTGAATAAAAACTCTAATAACCCAACGATCATCTCTTCCTTCTTATCTTTTTTAATTTGTTTTCTCTTCACCTTCTCACTCTAAACCATCCTATTTCTATTACTCTTGTTATTGGGATCCTAGTTCATTTCATCAGTTTTTCCTTAATTTTTTCAATTTAATAAATTTCTCATTCATGATTTGCAAATATTATTAATATATTATCTCCATAATAATATTATTATTATATCATCTCCATCTTATCACATAAATTGTTGATCTTTCTAATTTATTTTCATTATTTTTTTTAATATCTTATTAAAGCTTTGATTACTTTATTATAATATATTTCATTTACCATTGAATCTTAATAACTAGTTTATTTTATTTCTCTCTCATCAATAGTCACATTTATTTTATTTTTTTTCTTTCTCTGCAACAGTCATGTTTATTTTATTTTATTTCTCTTTCTGCAATGGTTATCTTTCAATCCTCAAGTGTTATCTATCAATCCTCATATTTATGCTTAACCTCGACACTTTTTCCTAACAAATCATCTTTAAGTCATTGATGATGTGTGGAGTGTCCACTCAAAATGTTGGACATTTCTGAATGCATACACGGTTTTTATCCAAAAAATTCAAGCAATACGAATTTCTTCTCAAGATTATGTTTACCATCTCCATTCAAATATTTGAAATTAAGAGTATTTTTGTGTGCCATATGTTTAAATCGGGTTGGAATTTAGTCACCACATGTCATTAAAATATTTGTGACTTTTAAAGTAAAGAGAACATTACCTTTTTCTTAATTTAAATCATTGTGTTTGCATGCATTTCTTTGCACGTGACCAATATTTCCACAAATGAAACACCTTTGAAATGAATTTTCAATGCTCTTTTTAAAAATATTACTATTATGATTTATGTTTAAATCCAAATTATTTTTGGCATATTTTATATATTTTAATCAAATTTTTGTATGGTATATTTGTAATGACCCCAATCGTTACGACAACATGTGATGCATAACAAGTGTAATATTTTTTTTTTCTTTTATGAAGGAAAGTAACAACAACAAACAATCAATCAACGCAACTCGACGACGAACACAACGTACGCAATTATTCAGGCAACAGAAAAACATAACGACCTAGCATACTAGCACATCATGCAACTGGAAGCAACATATGACAATCAATCAGGAAAAAAAAAAAAAAAAAACGACTACCCGCCCGTCCTATCCTGTAAGGTCAGACCTCCAGGACACATAAGCAATGCTCAAGCCCAGGTTCCCATCGATTTTGACCATTTAAGGTCTCAAGGCTAGCAACTGTTCTGAGGAACAAGGAGGTGTCTACATCCCTCCCATAACAAGAAAGACCACTCCTACTAGGCTAAAATCCACATCAATCAATTATCCAAATGCAACAGTTTTAATGACACGAGTAGCTAGAACCCTCCCGGCGAGTGGGAGACAATCACATTAACGATACCAAACAATTACAACCTTGCTTACAAAAACAACACCATCCACATCGGGAGGTGCATGATCCTAAACCAAGTTCATATGCACTTAGCGATCAATGTGCACAATGACCCAATCATAAGGTATCACATCGCCAGATTGTGACAAGGCACTAGGGACCCACATGCAAACAAAATAATTCTAAACCTTCAACCAAACATAAAATCCAACGTGCCTGAAATCCGACAGGCGCTGACATACATTATACGACACCGTTAGACGAAAGCACTCTAAACAATCAAGCAAAAATGAATGCAAGGTGACTATAATCGATATAATTAAGTTGGTGCAACGACTAGATGTAAATAATTAGCAATTTAACATCATGAGGACTCATTCACAGCATAAGTAATCACTCACCATCTAAAAGTAAAATCATCTAACCATCTTTAAGCAACATAAACTTTCCATTCAAGGGTTTATTATTCCAGTAACTCATCTATAATTTTTTACTTCTCGGGTTCTAAATATCCTACAAAGAAATCAACTCTAAAGGTGCAATATTTATTGACTATTGCACGAGAAAAAATAAGAATTGCTTCAACAATAATTAGATAATTAACAATCAACCCATCATTAGAGAAATATCATAAGATCACAACCATCATCGAATCATCACCTTTTTTAAAAAACATTATCCTAACATGCAATTAATTGAATACTAATACTCTCGCATGAAATTAAAAATTTTATTTTTACTCCCAGCCTATACATTTTAGTTAAAAACTTTGATTAGGATTACCCATTAATATATTTAACTGTTTTCAACATCAATTAATTGATTATCAATAGGCTTACACATAATTAATAATGTCAACCGCAAGACTTAAACTCTGCAAAGATTGAACAGTGGTATTGGGTTGTGGTATTGAAATATCGACCTGGTCATTCCATTAATAAGAATACTCTAATAATCAGAATTAAACTCTACAAAGGATTGGGTGGTGATACCGTGGCAGCGGCCTTAAAAATCATCATCTTGGTTAACTAAAATCTAGGCGTATTTAACCGAGAATCTCAGGATCAGAATTATTACATTGCCATCTGTCATTAAGTTGGAATTTCACAAACAGAAGAAATGTTAAAAGTTTAAATCAACGGATAAAAATATTAAAACTGGCCAAAAAAAACTCAGGAATCGTTGAATAAATAAAAACAAGGGAAACTGCCACTGGCCAATAAAATTTCACAAGCATTAATTCTCCAGGGTCATCGTTGCTATAAAATGGTGCAAATATAAGAATATTCAACTCATCCCTGTCATTCCTCTATCATAACTCAGCGCTATCAAATAGCTAGGATAGTTAATGTGTTTCCTTCTATTTCAGGTGGAAGGCAATAAGTGCAACGACTGAATCGTTGAGACAACAACAAAGGACGTCGAGAACAACAAGTCTCCACTTGCGAGGACAAGTCCAGTCAATAATTACACAATAAAACAATACACAATCAAGATTTAAATCCCCCATTCACGCAAACCAAAGCTGAGGTTTTGGCCACAAGTTTATGGCAACAATCTTGTATTGAAAAAGATACGCAGTCCCAACATGAAGCGATACTTACAGAACACACCATATGCAGACCATCGATTTAAAGAACAATAATAACAAGGATTATATAAAAAAATGTAGGCAGAGGTTGGGTCATGTGCTCTTTTTGTCCATGAGAAGATCATACAACTTTAGGAATAAAATCGATTCACAACCAACATTGAATCGCAACACAACAGGGATAAAAAAAAAATGTAGGCAGAGGTTGGGTCATGGGTTCAATCCTACCTAACTCAAGCTAAGCGTCCAAGTCTAGCACGATCGTCCTGGTGTGTAGTGTATCCATACAATCACCCCTGCGTAAGGCTCCAAGGGAGAGCCCACTAGGGAGCACACGTAAAAATGTTGTATAAGTGTCATCCTTGAAGGAGGGTTGCGATTAAAATCAATCGAGCTGCTTACAGGCATAAAGTTGATTAAACTAAATCGACACAAGGGAAAACAATAGCAGAGAAGTAGTGATCACAAATCCAATACAACAGGAAGAAACCAATAGTCGACTGCCCATAAAAAACAAAAATCGCAATCCACAGGAATCAAAAGTCCAAAACATCAACAACTAAAGGGGAGAGCCCATTGGCACAATAACTGAATGTCTCTAAGGTTTTTTTCTTCCGCACAATAATAGGTTTAATAATTTTAGCAGAAGAAATTAAGTAATTGCTACTGAAGGGAGGGGCTATAAAACAACCCAAGTTTAAAGAGCCCAACTCGACTACATGTTAGCATACTAAAACCACAATAGAAATTTGAAACTGAATAAAATATTAGATTTAATGCCTTATTATGAATAGATAAAATAGCTTCAAACTGAAAATGCATTGGTCGCTTCATCATCATTATTATTTTTCATGTGACAGAAATCAAATCCAACCTTCATCATTTTTATTATTCATATACAGGATAATTTTAACTAAAAAACAAACAAAATTCACATACGTGTACCGAATTTGAAGGCGATGATCCCGTAGACATTGTCCCAGTTATTGGTCTAATCGATAGGTGCAGACACTAACAGATCTCCCTAGATCCATCTGGATCTAGAACAAAACAGGACAGGACATGACTCTTTTCCTAAGTTATGACCATTGAATTAGCTAGTAAGGAGGAACAAGTGACATACCTTTGTAACGCTTTCTAGGGTCTCTGTTGCTCCCGCTTCACTCTGGTGCTCTCGTGAGGTCAAGACTAAGACAACACAAACCATCCAAAGTGAAGATAGCAAAATCTATTAAATCGTCAACTTATGTATATGATCAAGGAGTTACACAATAAAGTGAGAATGACTTTATGGGAAAAGGACATGTCGCTATATCATATTAATCGAAAGTAGAAGATACAACCTGATCACCTTGATGTCGCAAGCTTCCTTTCGGTGACTCTTGGTTCCAACACACACACTAGCTCTGTCCTTGCATGAAGAAGATCCAATTCCTCTTGATAGACCTACTAGAGTCTCCTAGCTTCTGCTCAAGCTAGGTTCTTTACACAATTCCTTCACCAATTCTTCAATTAATCTTGCTTAACCTTTTCCATGAGAATCCTATCAATATATAGGAGAGGATGAAAGTTAAATGGATGAAAATGATCCCACCAAATCAGGGAAGCTAGTAAAATGATAACCATTTGAATGCCAACCCATTTTCTAGAAGATTCCCTTCTAGAACCATCGAGACTTCATCTTTTTTCCAAGCTTGAAAACAAGTTCGCAGCCTAAGTATAGAGCACAGTGCGAGAAGTTTGCACCCTAGCTGAAGGTGGCCTGCGAGAATGGGTCATTCTCGCACCCTAAGCTATTAGCAGCCTACGAACTCACTTTGAAAATATGTTTTCTGGAAAGGGATGAATGCCACTTTTTTCAGGAGAAAGTTCTTGTTAGGAGCTTGAGTACACCATCAAGATGATCAAAATCATGTGTAATAGAATGCCCCCCAAAGTATGAGGCCGGAATCAATGACAGACAAAATACTTTGTAAACTACATGTGTGTGTCGGAAACCAGGAGTGCACCTAATCGGAAACCTGCAAACAACTTAAGCATCTGCAGAATATCATACTAGTTTTGAGGTAGGCATTCCCATACTCAGATCATAGATTGATGACATCATAAACATAGGTCATGGCCACCAATCATACACCGTGGATCCATACCGTCAAAATATTGCATAGCCACCAAGAATACACTGTGGATCTATGCAAGAAGAATCAAATTAATATGACATAGCCACGATACATACAAAGTGGATCTATGTGTCAACAAATTATACATATTCCATCGCAACCTGGACCAAAGAGATAAGATCCAGGGTCTTCAATCCTGTCACCCAAAAGTAAGAATATAACCATGTGATTACATGTGTCAACGTCGAACATGGTAGAAACCACTTGATTATCGGTCATTGATGAAACTGTTAACAAGTGTGAGGGAAATCACCATTAATGTCAATGACTCCCAAGGTACACTAGTACAATCCACCGAATGTGAATAAATGAGTTGAGTTCAAACATCTGAAGGAATCTCTCGATCAGGGGTCAACGATGAAAACCCACTGTCGAAAGCGAGGAAACCTACCATTGAGGCATGCAAGTTCCAAGGCACCAAAGAACTTCTAAGTCTTGTTTCCAGATAATGAGCTGGAGTCGACGAAACAAAACTCGTCACAGGAGGGCCTTGATGTATCCCCCATCAATGACACGAAATGAGTAATAGATTTTGAAGGTGAAACAGAGAATGATGTAAATTGGATTGGACACAAGGAAGGCTGACACAGAGAGAATGGACAACTACAGATGGTCGACTCAATAGAGGTTTCAGATGAACTTCTCTTGAACATATGAATGACACGACCAATGACTTAGCAGCATTGACTCAAAGATGACTCAGGATATGACCTTGTAGAAAATCGAATGAGAGGCAAATGGATTTCCCAAACCGGCTTCAGATAATGAATAAGGGGGTGTCATGTTCAAGAGCGACACTTACTGCCAATAATATGAATATGAAAACACATCCCTTTTCCAAATTTCCCCCCACCATTTCTGGCGAGTACCTCTTTATTTTTATGCAAACTTGAGGAGGATAACATATGCTTGTTGATGTAAGCTCATCCTTCGGATGAGTCCTTCGAAGTATGTTTAACGAACCCTAGGAAGGAGTGGTTCGGTCCCATTACAGATCTTTCAATGTTTGTTTAACGAGTCCAAAGATAGAAAACTCGAAGGTTTTTCATGATTATAGAGTCTGGAAAAACTCTTAAAAGAGAACTCTCTCAGTTCATTTTTTGTAAAATATTCTGATGAGATCGAAAAAGAGATAAATTATCGCCCAACAGACGCTTTCTTCAAATACTTTAACGAGCATGAAAAGAGCAAGGTCGCTCAACAATCTTTTCATGTTTAGAGAGTCTGAAAAGAGCTTAAAGAGGAATCCAGGGGGGTTCCTTTTTCATATAACCTTGTTGAGCCCAAAAAAGTGATAAAAGTGTGCTCGATCATGTTCTCATGTATTTTCGAGCATGAGAACGGACAAATACCAAGCTCGAGGTTTTGTGCAAAAACCATAAAAACAACTCAATCATGCGACGAAAAAGAGAAGAAATATCCGTATCCCAGTGTATAAATGTTGAAGTCATCATGTCTGCAAAAGTCGCACTCATAAGGGTATTAGGCATTAGGTTTAATAAATAAAACAATTATAAAAACCCAACAAAAATGGTAAAAGTAAATATAAGTGGGTAAAAGTTCTTTTTACCATAGTCATTGTAACTTTGCCAATATTTTAGCCCAAAACCCCTCTTTTGCCCTTGAATTTCGGCACTCGATTGCGGAAGGTATGAGAATCCATTCGACGAACCGTCTCCGGTAGTGAGTTAAGCTCCTTGTCTTCTATCTTTTCATGGTTCAATTTTTCATTTTCATTGGTAAAATTCATGTTTTTGAGTTTGATTTAGGGGTTAAATTTGCGCTCAGCCATTCTCGTAGGCCAGCCACACAGGACCTGTGAGAATGCATCATTCTCGCAGGTGGCCCCAAAGGCACCTGTGAGAACCTCACACTGTGCCTAAAGGGCACCTATGAGAACCAAAAAGTGAAAAATTTCTTTGAAGTTTGCTCAATGAAAAAGATACCAAGTCTTGAAGAGAGTTGTCGACCTTCTTCTTATGTTTCTTATGCAGGCATTTGGCTATCACCATGGTTCTGGAATGGCGTGAAAGAGAGCATGAAGAAGATGATGTTATTTCCAGGAATAACCCGGGCACTGTTGCCACTTTGCGAGACTGTTGTCTCCTGAAATTCTTTCGTATCCCGGGTATGAGGGCCCAAGTCAGGCTATTGGAGTACCTTGTGCATATGTGGGACGTGGACCAACAATTTTTCCATGTAGGGGTCCACACATTGTCCTTGGATATCGAGGACGTTTATTTCTTGACAGGACTATTGCGGCATGGGTACCATGCTAGCTTGACTGGTAGCAGAGGTGGTGGGTTTCCTATGAGTGAATACTACCATTTGTACTGTGTTCCAGAGGCGGAAAGGAGCAAAGGAAAAGTGGCCATTTGGGGGGTGAAGAATTTGACCCGTCGCACTATTTTGTTCACCATTTCTCATATGGCTGAGAGAAATGCCCCTCACATGGCTCTCCAGAGCTACTTTCATTATGCCATAGAGTGTACTGAGCCTCGGGTCTTCAACTGGGCAGACGCAGTGCTTCATAGCTTGAAGAGGCAGTTAACCAAATGCAGGAGAGGCAACCTGAAGCAATTTGGGTACGGGTCATTGTTGGTGTCCTTCTTTCTTGAGAGGGTTCCCTTGCTGAGGTTGCAGGTTGAGTAGGGTCTACGGGCTCCAGAGGATCCAAGAATTCTGAGGTGTTGTAACCTCATGGCCAGGCATGTAGCTGGTCCAATCATCAAATACAATGATTCCTTCTTTGACTGGTTACGACCGCAGATGCTGATGGTCGATGATTATGCCTATGCTGGGTTGGATTTCTGAGGAGATCCAGACTTGGCCTTGCCCAAGGGCGCTCAGTGGAGAGATCTCGGTAAGAAGTACACATTTTTTACTTTTTAAATGTTTTTGTGAATTTTATCATATGCAAATGTTTTTATGTTCATCCAAGGTCTAATTACAAAATTATTTTTTGATGACATAGACGTGGGGCCTTATCAGCCTCTGGATACTTCTCCTATTCAGAGACAAGGAGAGGTGGCTCCAGTGCCACGATGGGATGCTGAAGATTATGAAGCAATGGAACAAAACCTGGAGGGTTTGACAACAGGCATTCCAAACATGCCTCTTGGAGAGGTTCTGCGACGTTATCAGTGTCATACAGTAGGGGTGTCAGAGTCTGTTGGTCGACTGCTTTGTAGGGTTTCCCGGGTAGTCGTGTGTTACCATGAACGTCATCCATGACGTCACTTTGTAGAAGCTATGAGCTTCAGATTTTGAAATTTTGGTTCTCGGACAGAACTTTTTTGTAAAAAACTTTTTGATCATTATATATACATATGGTTTCTACCGACTTATTTTGTGTTGATACTTGTGATGTGATTGATTTATAAATGACCCAAATGTTTGTCTAATACATAGTTAGCTAATGCATCAGTTAATGTATTTAGACATCTAGGAATATGTTGATATTCAATATAATCAAAATAACATTCAAAGAGGCAAATTCGCAAATACACCTATAACAAAGTAGGACTTCGAATAGCATAGACATTACTTAACTGTAGTACTACGAGCCGCGAATCGAGTTGCACAACCAAGCGACAAATACCAAGTGAGATAGCATCAATCAATAATTCAATAACAACGCTATACTCTCCAATATTGTTGGTCGCACGACCGAGGCACACACCTCGTAGAGTGACAAGTTCGTTTGTAGGGGCGTAAATTTCCCACGCAGCAGAAGCAAGGTTCTGAGTACTACGAATAGCGCCATCAACGAAGCCAATGTGGGGTAGCAAAGACTCCGACATATGGAAATCAAACACAACGTCACATAAGGGCAGAGACCAGATAACAAAAAAAAAACAAACTACAGTAGCACACAAGAAGTGTGATACAATAAAAATGCAAGTACTCGTGCACAGGTGATCTTATGCATAGTACTTCTTCAAGTACAACCCATTCCTGGGTTCACTCAAAGGGATACCATTGTAATATACTAACTTGTAAGATCATTTCTCTAAAACTCGTCTGACGATATAAGGACCTTGCCACATGGCTTTGAATTTTCCAGCTCCTAGCATATCTCTGTCTTGTTCATAGAGGAGAACTAGATCTCCTTCGAAGAAAATGCGAGGCTTGACATGTTTGTCGTATTGGGCCTTGACATGTTTATTCTGGGTTTCTATGACTAGGGTAGCGTCGCATCGAGTTTTGTGTAATCGCATAAGGTACAACAGACGTTCTTCTTCTGCAGAAGTGTTCAGTAGGAGTTCGATGGCTAGTTTTAAAGAGGGTATCTCGCATTCAATCGAGAGAATGGATTCTACACCATAGACTAACCGGAAAGGTGTAAACCTAGTAGTGGACTTAACGGACGTCCGGTAAGCCCACAATGTTGAAAACAACATTGTGTGCCAACTTGTTTTGTGAATCCCTATCATTCGTCGAAGCATGGTTATGAGAACTTTGTTAATCACTTCGACTTGGCCGTTGGCCTGTGGGTAATAGGGCGTTGAGTTTTCATGGCGAAGACCCAACTTTTCAGCGAGTTCGGACATCATGAAGTTTCTAAAGTGGCTACCATGATCGATGACGATAGCCTGAGGAACACCAAAATGAGCTATGATGTGATTGAAAATGAATAATGCTGTGATCTTTCCAATATTGTCAAATGTCGGCATCGCCTCGACCCATTTTGTAAAATAATATACGGCTACAATAATGTATCCATGCCCCCCGGCAGAGTGGGGGTGACATGTCATGAAATCGATGCCCCATTTTGCAAAGGGACCAACGGAGACCACAAGGTGAAGAGGAGCGGGATGTGACCATATCTTATAATTATAGGTCTGGCAAGCATGGCATTTTTGGATGGTGATTATGCAATCATTAAATAAATAAGGCCAAAAATACCCTGCTCATAAGATCTTTTGGGAAGTAGCATACCCGGACATATGACCACCACAGGCTCTAGAATTCCAGTCATTTAAGGCTTTCTCGGCTTCGTCGAACATGAGGCAGTGTCAAAAAACTGAGTCAATCCCATGGCGATAAAGAGTATCCCCAAGGATAATATATTAACGGGCTTGGTAGCGTATTCGACGCTGGTCAGTACTGGAAAAATTAGGCCGGAAAGTCTGGGTTTGGAGATATATGATGATATTGCCATACCAAAGATCATCGGAACTAATGAGGAAAAGGGATTCATCAGGTAATGAATCGGCTGCTACATTTTCCGTTTTAGAGTAGGGAAAGTCGCATATCAACTCGGCAAACACTAAGGAATTTTTGGACTTGGATCGTTCGAATTCCAAGTCAAACTCCTGGAGTATAACTATCCATTTGGAGTATTTTCCCCCTAGCAATTGACGTGTGAGAATGTATTGCATAGGGTTGCAGTTAGAAATCATTGTAGTCTTGCGAGAGAGGGTATAGTGCCGAAAACATTGAACTGCTTGGATGGCTGCCAAGGCTAGTTTTTCGACATTTAGATACTTGGTTTCGATAGGCGTTAGACTTTGACTCAAGTAATAGATAACATGTTCGTCATGAGAATCATCCTCTTGGATGAGAACCATAGCAATGGTGTAATTCGAGGCTGTGAGGTAGAGAAAATAATCATGACTGTAATCGGGGGGAAAGAGAAGCAGAGCACATGTCAGGGATAGTTTCAAAGCTTCGAAGGCTTTGTTTGCGATGGTATCCCATACGAACTTAGACCCCTTTTTGAGAAGTCGCATAAATCCACGAGTTATCTCGACATAGTTTGGGATGAAGCGACGAAGAAAGTTTGCTTTCCCTTGCAAACTTTGTAATGGGCGAAGTGTAGAAGGAGGAGAGAGATTGAGAATCGCCTTGACCTTTAAAGGATCTACCCTGATCCCTTGACGTGAAACAATAAAGCCTAGAAGTCGGCCGAATTCTACGTAGAAAACACATTTGTGAGGATTCAAGCATATATGGTAAAATCGACAGTGGACAAAAATGGCTCGGAGATGGATTGGATGATCGACTCGGCGCATGGAATGAGTGAGTAAGTTGTCAAGATATGGTTGCATGATGTGCTTGATATCATGGAAGGCATAAGACATAGTGCGTTGAAAAGTTGTGCCAGCATTCTTTAGACCGAAAGGAAGTTTCCTATAGGCGAAAGTGCCCCAAGGACAAATAAAAGTTGTCTTGTGTTGATCCTTGGGAACAATATTGATTTGATTATATCTGGAGAAGCCATCCATCAGAGAGAATATTTTCCTTCCGACGCAATCGTCGACAATCTAATCGATGAAGGGGGTAGGAAAGTTGTCCTTAGGAAAAGCTTTGTTGATATCCCTATAATCAACGCATATGCGGATTGTGCCTTATTTCTTGTCGATCGAGACAAGATTGGAAACCCAGTCAGTGAGGGCCACTGGGTAAATAAAGCTGGCTTTGAGAAGTTTCTCGACTTCAATCTTGATAGCAACCACTTTACGGGGGTGAACTAGACGAAGGTGTTGCTAGACGGGCTTAGCATCTGGGTATGTCTTGATCTCATGTATCACAATGTTGGGGTCAATACCCGACATTTATTCGTATCTCCAGGTGAAGACATCATGAAACTCTTTGAAAAGTGACTTATAGGTGACAATTTCATCAGGGGAACATGAAGCTCCGATATGCACATTTTCCACAATTCCAGGTTTGATGGATATGTCGAGGGGAATAGTGGGTGAGATATTTCTTAAGTTCCCTTCGAAAAACACATCATGTGTGGACTTGGGAACGGTTGAAATGACAACAACGGTCGACGAGGTCGAGATCCGTTGGTATCTCTCAATAGTGTGTTGTTCCAGGAAGAGGATGGAACGATGATGGCCATTGTCCCAGGGGGTGTCTTCCATGATAGACATAATCATCTTGTCCGTGGGAAAAATGACACGGAAAGGATCTGGAGATAATTCACCAAGAGAGGGGGTAGAAGGGGTTGTCGATTGAATGGCCTAATAGGCAGATTCGACTGGACTCAAAGGCATTTCATCGCCGTAACGAAGATGATCGCCAGGGTCAGGTACCACCCATGGATCATGAGACACAGGGTTTCCCTGAATCGAGGTGGAGATCATGTTGATTGAAGCGACAGACGAGTGTGGAACATTGGGTGGTGGAATGGGCAAAGTACCCATTAACGAAGAGTCTTTGAGAAGACCTACACCGACGTTCTCATAATCGAGAGGGGTTTTGGCAATGAACGGTATGTTGCCAGTACGTGTATCTGAGTTAAAGAAGGCTAATTGGTTGACGGTGACGACCTTTCCTTGATGTGGGAAACGTACAACACAAAAAAGAGTCAACACAACTCACGCATGGAATCGATCCAGCTACGGCCAAGCAAAAGATTGTAATCGAGAGGAGCGTCAAACAAGGATGATTTTAAGGATGGAAATTTATTTTAAAATGTAGAAACCTTAGCGAATCTTACTAATCCTTCATATGTCAACTATAAATGTTTGGCGATATTTTTGTAAAAATATTCA
>JZKD02S0491397.1:82110-116676 GCA_000966675.3 Picea glauca
TGTGGTTTTCTATATGGTTTCATATATCTTGTGTGGTGATTGTATTCAGATATCTTTGGATCTGTTATCATGATAATTTGTATTCAGGTATTTGTGCGGTAGCTCAATAGGAGGATGCCCCCTCAAAGAGGCAAGTGAACAGGAGAAGATCCCATCCATAATAGGATCCATTGTATGGTGTTGCCCTACCCCAAGGGTTTTGATATAATAAAGTTGTGGTTTTCTATATGGTTTCATATATCTTGTGTGGTGATTGTATTCAAATATCTTTGGATCTGTTATCGTGATACTTTGTATTCAGGTATTTGGTTCTTAACAATTATCAACAGGTCTACACATAATTAGTAATGCCCGACCGCAAGAATTAAACTCTGGAAGGATTGAATAGTGGTATCAAGTTGTGTTATTGAAATATCAACCTAGTCATTCCATTAAGAAGAGTACTCTGACAGACAGAATTAAACACTGCAAACTATTGGGCGGCGATACTGTGGCAACGACCTTAAAACTCATCATCCTGGTTAACTAAAATCTAGGCGTATTTAACCAAGAAACTCGAGATTAGAATTATTACATTGCCAATTTTCAGTAAGTTGTAATTTCACAAACAGAAGAAATGTTAAAATTTTAAATTAGCGGATAAAAATATCAAAACTGGCCAAAGAAAACTCAGGAATCAATGAATAAATAAAAACAAGGGAAACCGCCACTGGCCAATAAAATTTCACAAGCATTAATTCTCCAGGGTCATCGTTGCTATAAAACAATGCAAATAAAAGAATATTTAACTCATCCTTGCCATTCCTCCATCATAACTCAACGTTATCAAATATCTAGGATAGTTATTGTGTTTCCTGCAATTTCAGGCGGAAGGCAATGAGTGTAGTGACCGAATAGCTGAGACAAAAGCAAAGGACTTCGAGAAAAACAAGTCTCCACTTGCGAGGACAAGTCCAATCAATAATTACACAATAAAACAATTAACAATCAATATTTAAATCCCCTATTCACGCAAACCAAAGCTGAGGTTCTGGCCACAAGTTTATGGAAAAAATCTCATATTGAAAAACATACACAATCCCAACATGAAGTGATACTTACAGAACAAACCACATACAGACCATCGATTTGAAGCACAATACTAAGAAGGATTATATAAAAACAACACAGGCAAAGGTTGGGTTGTGTGCTCGTTCTGGCCATGAGAAGATCATACAACTCTAGGAATAAAATTGATTCATAACCAACATTGAATCGCAACACAGCAAGGATAAAAAAAAATGCAGGCAGAGGTTGGGTCATGGGTTCAATCCCACTTAACTCAAGCTAAGATTCCAAGTCTAGCATGATCCTCTCAGTGTCTATTGTATACATACATTCACCCCTATGCAAGGCTCCAAGGGAGAGTCGACAAGGGAGCATAGGTAAAACGGTTGTAGGAGTGTCATCCTTGAAGGAGGGATGCGATTAAAATCGATCAGGTTGCTTACAAGCATAAAGTGAGTTAAACTAAATTGACACAAGGGAAAACAATAGTAGAGAAGTAATTCTCTAAAATCCAATACAACAGGAAGAAACCAATAGTCGACTGCCAAGAAAAAACAAAAATCACAATCCACAGGAATCAAAATTCCAAAACATCAACAACTTAAGGGGAGAGCCCATTGGCACAATAACTAAATGTCTCTAAGGTTTTTTACTTCCAAGCAATAATAGGTTTAATAATTTTAGCAGAATAAATCAAGTAATTGCTACTGAAGGGAGGGCTATAAAACAACACAAGTTTAAAGAGCCCAACTCGACTACATATCAGCATCCTATTGGAGCCAGAAGTCACTCCTGGATTGCTTGCAGGAGCAGAGCCTGACACCCATCAGTTTAATGTCACGATTTGTTTAAAGGGGTGATCAAATGGAGGAAAACTCCGAACAATATCATCTCAACTCAGAAACTAGGTCAGGCATGCATGGACGAGTGAGGTCTTGATAAACTTCAAACAGTGAGTTGCAATAAAGGGTGAGTAGGGGGAAGACTTGCATGAGGAGAGTGAGAAGGTCTATCATAAACATCAGGTTTGTGACAGACTGGAGAAGAAAGCATCCGAACGCAAGATCCTTTTACATTCAAACACAGAAGACTAGAGAATACAATAATGTCAGAACAAATCTTTTATCATAACATAATTGCAACAATCCATACGAATCATTCGATAATGAACTCTTTGGCATGAGATGAAACATAGATGAAAAGGGAGAATTGTTTGTCATAAAACAAGAAATCTCAAACACAGAGGCATTACCAGGAAACCAGAATGGTTGTTCAAACTTTACAGTCAGGAGCTCAACTCTACCATCCATCGATACAAAAATGGCAAAAACGCCTTCATATACT
Organism: Picea glauca; assembly: GCA_000966675.3. Classification (NCBI taxonomy): domain Eukaryota; kingdom Viridiplantae; phylum Streptophyta; class Pinopsida; order Pinales; family Pinaceae; genus Picea; species Picea glauca. The sequence continues at coordinate 84,502 of JZKD02S0491397.1, forward strand.
CAAACTAGCAACAACAACAAAATCGAGACGTAGCATTAAAAGCTTTGCGTCTGCATGGCTTCTGACAATCTACAGCCGCAATCTTTGAATGGTCATGCAACTTATGGCAGACGCGATCAATCTTCTAACAATTTCATCGGTGAATCGACGTGCCTTTAATTCATTGCCGGACTTTTCCATTATGGTGGAGACGATGTCTAACCACCACCAACCGCCTCAATAACTGCTTCATGGGGATTGAGGACGACCTGGCCAACTCAGCACCTTGGGATATGGAAGACTCCTCGTGCTGCCACCTGGAATAACTGAATGGCTTGATGAATAGGCATGGAGGCCAGCGTGAAGAATGGGGCGCATGACAGGAGTGGTGGCGTCGGATTATGAGGGTGAGACGAGAGGTGATGAGGTGTGAGAGGGTTTACAGGGGAAAACACATGGCAGAAGACAACAGGCGGAAAAAAGGGGGGGGAGATGAGAGATAATGGACTTTCTCTTTGGCGAGAGACTGGCGTGGAAAGGAGCAGGACACATGGCAAGCGACAAGTGGATGATGAGAAGGAAGGAGGACCACACGGACCAAAGGGGGGAGGCGAATGGATGACACACGGCAGTAGGAGAAAGGTAGTTCTGGAAGATGACATGACGGGAGAAGGGCCCACGTAGGCTAAACACAGGGCAGCTGAGAAGGACGATATTGTCCAAGCGATGTTGATCTGGGCGCGCTAATCTGGACCGTTGAAGAGATGTGCCCCCGATTCCGTACCCCCTCCCCCCCTCCGCTTAAAGGTAGAAAGGCAAGGGGGGCCCGGAATTGCCTTTATCACCGTTGCTCTGGGCACGCTGATCTGGCCTGTTGAAGAGATGCACCCCTGATTCCGGACCCCCCCCCCCCCCCTTAAACTTAGAAAGGCAAGGGGGGGTCCAGAATCCCCTATCCGTCGTTGATCCGGGCGCGCGAATCCCTACCGCTCAGACTTGCTTGTCACTTACCATGTGCGCATTAGCATTCAAAACTTAGGACAAGTGGGTTTTTAAACCATTCTTTTTCATTCTAGCCCCCTTACAAGAAATATCGCTAACACATCCTAAAACCACAATAGGAATTTGAAATTGAATAAAAGATTAGATTTAATGCCTTATTGAACAAATAAAATAGCTTCAAACTGGAAACGCACTGGTTGCTTCATCATCATTATTAGTTTTCATGTGCGGGAAATAAACTCCAACCTTCATCATTTTTATTATTCATATACAGGATAATTTTAACTAAAATACAAACAAAATTGACATATGTGTATTGAATGCGAAGGAGATGATCACATAGATGTTGTCTCGTGCGTGCTCTCTGTCCAGTTCCCACTTGCTGACTGATGAGACCTCACCGGTACCTCCCAGCCAATGTTAGGGGTACTCTTCTTCCCCCTGAGCCCCCTGAGCTGCAAATGTTCCACGCACACAATACCAGAGAATGCTAGCTCCCAGCTCGCCTCGCAAGATCGAGCTACCACTCGTTATCAAAGATGGGTATCCTAACTCCCACAAGAGAAATTCAGTGAAGATAAAATTTCGGCAGCGTAACCTTACGCAAACCAGATGTGATCCATACTCCTCCTCAACCATCCTTTTTATAGATTTTTCTTAGTGATTAGTTTCTCAAACCCTTATTAGATTCATTTTATTAAATTTTAATTAGGATAAACCTCCCCCGTACACATTTCACCCAATCCCTTAGTTGCATCAAAAAATCAATTTTATTAATTAATTAAATTATCCTATTTCCCTCACCCACCTAAAAGCATTCCTAAAAACACTCCTCAGTGTCCCTTTATTCCCTTTCATTTCTTAAATGACTTACGCCTTACTTAAAGCCTAGTTGAGTTCACAAATAGAAAGTTCAAAATGCTAGATTCCCTACTATGTTAGGCATTCCCCTTTTTCTTTAAGTTTCCACTTTTCTATCTAAGTTCATAATTAGCAGGTTTAGACATAAGCAACAAATTACCCTTTTAATAATTTAATCCTTCATTAAAATTTTACTTGAATTATTAAAGTTTGAATTTTCTTTACCCCCTTCTTGTTACATGTCCATTTAGTGTTTTTTTCTTTTAATTCACAATTTCTACTTAGACCTAAGTTTAAATTCGCTAGGCTTGGCGACATTTTTGAGGGAAAAAATTTGTTTTAAAACTTTACTCATACCCTCATTCAATTTAAGGTTGATCGTGTCCTAAGGAGGCATAGTTTTCTAGGCACTATGTTTATTAATCTTACCAGATTTAAAATTGTGGCGTGCCCTTCAGGATTCACTACATGCTCCAAGGGTGCCACTCAGCTGCATTATGGTTTTATTTGCACGGCGTGCCCTTCAATATGCACAATGTGTTTGAAGGGTGCCACTCGCCTCTTGACTAAATTTGGTAGACGTCAAACCCCGGGAGTCAATACTCCATCAGGTGACCTTGTGGGAAACTAAGATTGGTCAATGACATGTAGATTGGTCAGTGACATGTACTTTTTTTCATTTATCCTTTTCTTCCAACTCACCCTCCATTTCTTCTTTTGGACACAAATATGATGTTGCAATCAATGCTTGATCTTATATTGTGTTCAACCTTTTGAGGTTAAGTGATAATTCAAGCACAATTCAAGTTGTACTTATTCATATTGGATTCAAAGCTCATCATTACCAATACATATATTGTATAATACAACACAAATAGAACGCATGGAGTGTATGAGAGTACAAGAGCAAGAGCGATAGAATACTGACAAAAGAGAAGATGATCAAGAGTAGGAGATAACAAGAGCAAGAGAAAGAGAGGTTAGTCTTACTAAAATTAAGACAACTATGCTAACTTTTTAAAATTGCAAACACAATGAATTAATTGCTTCATAGCTCAAACCATGCATGCAAATTTTGAATCGAAAACCCTTGAATTATAACTTCATAATTCCACTCCCCTTTAAAAAGTGTTCCCCTCGATGTTTGTATCTATGATGTACATTCATAAGCCAAAGTCCCATGTAAAGGTATTACCCTCAATGATGAGAGCAAACTAGTCCAAGAAGTTTGTCCATAAGGGGCTCTTACATAAGGCAAGGCCCTATGTATGGATACTATGACCTAGGTTGGAAATGAAGTCATCCAAGAAATGTGCCCATAATCCTACACCCCAGGGACTAATGCTATCCTCAATGTTGAGAAATCATCCAAGAAATGAGTACATAAGCATGAGTTGCATGTATGGGTGCACTTGTTGGTTCCCATTGATGACACATGAAACTAATGAATGGTTGATGTTTTTTTGGAAGATGTTTGTCATACTCAAAAGGATTCAGATATTTTTTGACCAAGATATAGGACCATCCATCGCCAAAATGTCATCCACATAGTTGCAAAAGGTTAGTTGTGGATCTAGAGCAAGCAATACACATTGAAACTTGTAGATGTAAACTACTCATAACTTCCCTCAATGATGATCACTCCATATGGAGGATAGATTTATCAAAGAGAAGTTGAAAATAGTTTTCTTCCCTAAATGACCATTGACCATATATCATTTCTCACAAGCCTCGTATAAATCATACTAACCATATATGTATCTTGTATACTCATATTCAATATGTCCCTAAAGTTATAAAATTTGGATTACTTCACTTGCTTCTTGCAATTTTATACTTGGTTATTTACAAGAAATGGTTGTGTATGGACTACTTCATGGGTTGAATCATGTTGGTTTGCCTTAGAAATTTCTTCAACTTCTAACAACCACTTCTTGTGATGCTTGTCAACTTCATAGCAAAATTAAGAAAACTGACATGATAAGCTTCTTCCATATAAGTTACGTATAAGCATTGATAATACTCAATGATGGGGGATAACATATCCATGTTAAATGGAGTTCATGCCATTGTAAGTATGAGAGATAAGGTTTTAAAATAGAAATTAGAGAATATTAAGTTCAATAGAGCTCCTTTGTGTGGCTAGAATATTGAGTTTGTGATGTTAAAATGACCATAACTTCCTCATTATAGATCAAAATTGCTACTATGACACAATTTTCAAAATGGAACTATCAATCTACTTCTAATGGCATTGGTCATGCTACAATTTGGTTCATAAAAAAATAAGAAGAAGAATAAGAATAGAGAGAGAGAGAGAGAGAGAGAGAGAGAGAGAGAGAGAGAGAGAATTTTTCTACAAGAATTTTCCACAAGGGTTTTGAGGCCCCAACATCAAAAGGGTGTAACTTCTATGATACTTAATAGAATCACTATTATGACCCCCAATTTAGAAATGGAACTACCACATTGCTTCTGATGGTGCTTATCCTACTACCATCTAATCAACCAACTAATATAAAAAAAACTACCCTAAGAAATATGTAAAGAAAAAACAAATCTTCCCCTTTGCTAAATAAAATGCCCCCCAAAAGTGATTTGATAACACTTTTCATGATCCTTAATACACCTGGATATTATTAACAAGTATTGTAACCATGAAATGATATAAATTCTCTTTTACTTGATTAAATCATAAAATACTTTAAGGAAACACCATACCACAATATTTTTATGAAAGGATAAACACATGTTCGATTTCATCTTTAAAGGGGAAACCTCCCAATGTGATAATGCTCCAATACAATCACAATAGTTGACATTCCATAAATAGGGATCCATACTTATTTGCAGTGATCTAAAAAACCCTAACCACTATCGGCATGTACATTAATGAATGGACCATACTACATTTATTATGTGATAACTTCCAAGTGGGCCTTATTTAATAATAACTAACATAGTGGACTCAATCCACATTATATTAAATGACCACTATTATTATACTATTAATTAATCGAGTAGGCCCTTTAACCCAGGTTACATCACTAAGAAGGATCCCACCACATCATGAACCAATCTTATGTATATTATGGGATTTTCTTTCTTTCATTATTTATTTAGGTCTTACAAAGATGAAGAAAAGAAGGATGTGCATTCCTAGAGGATGGAATTGATCTAATTAATATATTTTCTATGTATTAAATGTTGTTACAAGTCTTCAAATCCATATTCATGTTGGACACACTGACCACACTGAGAGGGGGGGGTGAACAGTGTAGGAATATTTTTTCTGACTTCTTTACAAAACACCTTTGTTAGCAATCACCATTTACTCAATATTCATTACTTTCATTTATAACTAATTGTTTGTATGTAATCATATCTCAGCAGCAAACATCATCAATAAACCATCACCATAAAGAACACAAGGCATATAAGATATATGTACAAGTTTCTTTTGTATTACAGACTACAATCCTTAGGGTTTATCAGCATCAATTTAAAACAGAAACAACTCCACAAGAGCACAAACTCTCAATGAAAGACTTAACTTGTAGATCTCAGCACCAACTGAGATATGAGAAATCCAATTCTCAAGTACAAGACCCTACTTGTGGACAAAACCAAATCTTCCAATAGGTATGTGACCTGTCAATAGTGCAACATGTGTATGTACATGCCTTCCTATACTAAAACATGCGTATGTATGTGCTCTTCCATATGTCAACCTTCGTATACCTTCAAAAGATAGGGTTTCTGAAACTTCAACCTTTTGGCCCTTCATACCCTTTCTTCCTCTGTCACATCCACTTGTGACTTGTCACTACAATTTTCCTATCAGTGCCCAATCTATACCATAACCAGTCACAAACATATCTATACCATCCAACAACTTATGCATGTTCCTCATGCATACACAATCAGATCATGGGTATCTCTCAAACAAAATAGAACTAAACTACTCAACCAACCAACTACCATATTTAGAAATAATACAAACATACAAATAATGCCTCAAGCATTCACCATACCATGAGCGTGTCTAAATATCAAGACAATATATACCCATACTAGAACCTCTATAGTAGATTTGAACCAGTAGAATGTTGATCTGGAACTTGCTTCAGACTTTAGGGACCTGGGATCATCATCCACTCAAATATTCATAACGTTTTCACATGTACGCATTCTCCCTTTACTATAGAGTGCATTTACATGTGCCTTCCTTCACTTTATCCCATGTATGTACGTGCCCTGGCTCACTGCATCCCACATACTCCTTCAGAAAACTAGGGCTTTCTGAACCTCTGAAACTTTCGCTGTCAAAAAATCAGACTTACAAAACTTCTAATGCATCCATGAGTACCTAAAATGAATCTTCCACTAGAATAGATCTTCAATAAACTCAAGATATTCTCACATAAGAGACTCGTTCTCTCTTATTTATGCTTCTCCAATTAGCTTCCTCATTTAACCAACTTCCTTATTTTTGGGCTAACCCACTTCTAACCACTTGTCCACTTATAACTACTTTCTCCACAAATAGTAACTTCTCCACTTCTAGTTGCAACTAATTTATTTTTAATTATTTTCTTGTTGTAACCACTTAACCCATGATTAACCACTTTGACTAGGCAAGTTCCTTCTAGGAACTTCTAGAATAATTTGACTTTTTTTACCTTCTAGGGGCTTCTAGACAACACATGAGGGTTCTCCAACTTCACATGGCCATAAATCTCTAACCATGAGGAGTTATGTGACGTTCCACATATCACCGGAAATGACATGATGAACACTATCCATCTAGAATAGTCTCACTTACAAATTCATTGATCTTCATTACATTATTACACAATCAACCTTGGGTTCCTTAACCACACATCTAGGATGACTCAACCACTTAACCATTTGGACTTCACAAATCATATTCCCATGAGGGCTTTCACCATAAGGGGACCACTTTTGAGTTCATCCATTTTGTATTTCTTATCAACCTTTACATCAACCCATCTATACATCAATCCATATGGAACATTAACCCATGAAAGCACATCAATATGACACCTCATGATGTTATCCCTCAAACATCAATTACATCTATGACCACATGATCCAACAATCAATACATCAATGATACAATAACAATGCTTCACATCAAATCTTTGACATCAATGACAACATAATGCAACAATTCCTTCTATGATCATGTTGATAACCAAATGCTCCTTGCCAACAAAGGCTACATGTATATACTGATCATAATTTTGGGGAATTGTTTGTGGGTTAATGTGAGGTGTATTAAGAAAAGTGCAATGGGGAGCCTCCAGCTGATCCAATTTTTCAAACCAAATTTGTACTAGTTTCCAATAGCTCAAGTGATTAGATATTTCAAAGATGAATTTGGTAACACATCACCCACTCCAACTTTTAAACTATTGTTCATGAATTGGTTATATCAAGGCTTTGGTGGAATATCTGAGGTTGCATTTACATTAGTCACAAAGCTAACATCAAGTTATCTCCAATACAATCACAATCGCTAACATTCCATAAACAAGACTCCATCCTTATTTATAGTGATCTAACAAACCCTAACCACAATCGGTGTGTACATTAATGAATAGACTATATTACATTTATTATGTGATAAATTTCGAGTGGGCCTTATTTAATAATAAATAACATAGTGGACCTAATCCACATTATATTAAATAACCACTATTATTATAATATTATCGAATCTAGTAGGCCCTTCAACCCATATTACATAACTAGGAAGGATCCCACCACATCATGAACCAATATTCTATATATTGTGGGATTTTATTTCATTCATTATTTATTTAGGTCCTACAAAGATGAAGAAAAGAAGGATGTGCATTCCTAAAGGATGGAATCGATCTAAGTAATATATTTTCTATGTATTAAATGTTGTTAAAATTCTTGAAATCCATATTACTTCTATGATCATGTTGATAACCAAATGCTCATTTCCAACAAAGGATACCTATCTATACCCATCATAATTCCTGGGAATTGTCTATGGGTTAATGTGAGGTGTATTAAGAAGAGGACAATGGGGAGCCTCTAGTTGATCCAATTGTTCAAACCAAATTTGTACTAGTTTCCAATAGCTCGAGTGATTAAAAATTTCAAAGATGAAGTTGGTAACACATCACTCACTCCAACTTTTAAACTATTGTTCATGAATTGATTATATCAAGGATTTGGTGGAATATTTGAGGTTGAATTTACACTAGGAACAAAGCTAGTATCAAGTTATCTCCAATACAATCACAATAGTTGACATTCCATAAATAGGACTCCATCCTTATTTGTAGTGATCTAACACACCCTAACCATTATCGGCATGTACATTAATTAATGGACCATATTGCATTTATTATGTCATAACTTTGTAGTGGAACTTATTTAATAATAACTAACATAGTGGACCCAATCCACATTATATTAAATGACCACTATTATTATACTATTATTGAATCTAGTAGGCCCTTTAACCCAAATTACATCACTAGGAAGGACCCCACCACATCATGAACCACTATTCTATATAGTGTGGGATTTTCTTTCATTCATTGTTTATTTAGGTTCTACAGAGATGAAGAAAAGAAGGATGTGCATGCATGGAGGATGGAATCGATCCAATTAATATATTTTCTATGCATTAAATGTTGTTAAAAGTCTTGAAATTCAAAGTCCTTCTATGATCATATTGATAACCAAATTCTTGTTGCCAACAAAGGCCACTTATCTATAGAGATCATAATTTATGGGAATTGTATGTTGGTTAATGTGAGGTGTATTAAGAAGAGGACAATGGGGAACCTCTTGTTGATCCAATTGTTCAAACCAAATTTGTAATAGTTTTCAATAACTCAAGTGATTAGACATTTCAAATATGAATCCACTAACACATCACTCACTCCAACATTAAACTATTGTTCATGAATTGATTGTATCATGGATTTGGTGGAATATTTTAGCTTGCATTTACATTAGGCACAAAGCTAGCATCAAGTTATCTACAAGGAGTAAAACTATGCTACTCACTTTAGAAATTTGTCTTATACTTGGGTGATGTTAGTAGTGTTGTGAGGAGGAGACACTTTCAAAAGGAATCATGGTGTTAACATACATTTGATTACTCTATATCAAGGAAACATTGTCTCTCACACAAAAGGAAATTTTCATATGATGTGATGATTGTGCTTTCTCTATCCATCTTTGCATCCATAATTTGTTTTCCTTTGATGATAAATTTATTTGTCCACTACATATCAATATAAGTTAAACCAATTTGGGCCTACGAATTCTATTCTATGTATGTATTATTGTTTGTACATAGTATTTAGTTTGGAAATAGAGACATGACCTTTGCCAAGATATTAAGAAAATGTAATTACACTTTATTGCGAATGAGTTCATGTCATCATGGTTTTGGTCATATAATGTATAAGTTTTATTGCATCTGTTGAGATTTCAAATATGGTTTCACACATTCGACCTCCCAAGGACCTCCCAACCAGTGATTGTGTAACTAAAATCAAAGGTTGGGAGGTCCTTAGGATTCAAATACCCTTGCGAATTTATGATCAATTGTTGTTGTAATAGTGTAATAGCTACAAATGAATAATTTATTTTAAAAAGAAGATAAATTGTTATTTCTGATATATAATTTATTAATTGTATATTAAATTGTGCTTACACACTTTGAATATGAAGAAGTTTGTAACTATCATTGTATGTTACTTTCACAATCTCATTAAATAAGAAGGATTGCACTTGCCATTTTCATGGAGTTTGTGAACAATAAACTTAGATGATGCTTAATAAAGACCCTTTGTTGATAATAATGGAATATGCGATGTGTTACATGTGAAAGAAGTTGGAATGGAAGAACAAGATTGTAGCAAGGACTATATTGAAATGTGGCACAACCACCAAATTTGGAGGAGAAATACTAGAATTGTAGAGTTGGGACTTGGGAACCACAATAAGGGAGCTTATATGTGTACAATAACGAGTCAAAATATTTATGCTCAACAAAAATAAAATCTATTTGTATTATAAATATTAAAAAAAAATTAAGTTAAAAATGGTAGTATATTTTTATTTATAGAGAATAAAAGTACAATCTCACCAAAAAGGGTTCAGCATAGCAAAAACTAGGACCTTGTTCTTGTAAAAATATAAAAGGGCCACCCTAGGAATTTGTGTTGGGGGATGCCAAAACGAAAACCAGGCCCCTAATTGTTACATAAGATAAAATATATGGCTTGATCCAGTTCAATGCATTCCACACAACCCTCTTTGGATGGAACAAAAACAGGGGTAGAACCATATATGACCATGAGGATTTAAACGTAAGGAGGAAAAAACATAAATGAAAAAAACAAAAACTAGAGACAAAATATCATAACCCAACAGTTGTAATGTTGAGGCCCACCAGGTACTCCAGACGTTCCTTTCCTTTGCTGCCCTTGCCAATATTTCCATCTGATGTGCTTGGCACGTCGTCATCCTCGATTTGAATTGGGTAGTCTCATGTTCCAAGAGGATGGTATTGGGTCTCTTGTCAAACTCTGAACTTGATCCCGAACTATGAGCAGAAAAAGAGATCGAATTTTCCATCGATAATTTCAATCTTCTAGAGGGTCCTATCATTATCCATTTTGGCCTATGCCATAGCCTATGCCACCACTTCTTTCACTATCCAATACATCTCTGCTAATTGGAAGTATTTGGTTTCTCTAGTGCATGTGTATTTAGGGTCATCCACCCAGTACTGCACATCTCTTACTTTGTCTTTGTCTGAGTTTAGGTGCCATTGGCGCTTGGAAACTTCCTCAATGCCCATTGTGTGCTTATTCTCTTTCTCTATGCTTAGGTACTTATAACACATCTCGGTCATCCAAGATGCTCGAGCTTCCCTTGAGACAGTTTCCTAGCATCTCAAATATGAGGTATTTGATTGTTTACCTTTCAGCCCTACCCCCTTTATGGCCATGGCTCGAGAAATTAGAAGATCTAGCTCCTCTGAGATTGTCTCCTGGATATGTTTGTAATGGTACTGGTCCCAAGTCCCTCTATCAAACTAGAAATAGAAAAATCTCTTCAGAGGGATCTTACCATTCGTCGACCATCTTCGATGCTTCCGAGGCTCATAATTATTTTTCTTTCTTTTCTTAGGGCATAAGGACTTGGCCCATTTAATAACCAATATGGCATGCCCAAAGGGGGCTACATTCCCAAGGTATTGAAGTCCTTTCCTCCTTGCTAAGGTGTGGGCCATTATTTTTGTAACATGGTTCATCCAGGAGGTGGATATACCTACCATCCTTTCGGCCTTCTACCCTAAACTACCCAAATTATGATTCTCCTCTACCCTCGGAATCTGACGCGAGCTCCCAATGTTTTCCACTTCCTTTCCATGATGAGGGTACTCTACCTCAATATGCAATAAAGACCCTCGATCCTTACCATATTCTATCAACGTATTGATCTGAGTGCTTCTTGAGATGCCTCTACCCCTGTAATCTTCCTTTCAAGCATCCATCAAATTATTACAGGATGTTAGGATGGTCATTATGAAAACCAACCCTTAATAATACATGATCCCTCTCTTCATGATGAATTCCAGTTGTGTCATAGGCAATGTGTGTTTCCTCCATCTTTTTGTAGAGATGGGTGGCATTAGAGGGTGACTCTGATTCATCAGCTAGGTCCAGGTCTCTTGGCCTTTCGATGATTGTCCCGTACCCTTATGTCGATTCCCCACTTGTTATCGTTTCCACTACCTCACAAATCACATTTCATTTCTACAATTCTAGTACTGTTTTTTCATCATCCATTAGCCTTCTCCTACCTTCACTAGCAATTTCACCAATTTTTATGCATTATGGGTGAGTGTTTTGCATTTTTTGGCTCTTTTTCTTCGATTCTGGGAGGACTAGGACCCCCCCATAGGCCATACCAAAGCATTGATCTCTAGATAGCGCTCCCCTATAGTGTTTTAGGGAGCGTTGCAATGCTCTGTACCCTTGAGACAGGAATCACTAGTCTCTTTTTTGAGGGATTTTGCCTTCTTCTACTCAGTCTTTTGCAGCCTGTTTTACAGAGGTCTTTACCCAGATTTTATGGTTGGTATGTGAAGTTGTTTGGATTGGTTTTTGATTCTTATCACCCCCCTTTTTTTTATTGGATATTGAAACCTTTTTCAGAAATGTGAAATTGCCTTTTCTAGCTGCTTGTTTTGTCGGGACAATTTTGAGTGATTTCTCTTTCTCCCTGTCTTTTCTTGGATTCTTCTCTACATTTTATTGTGTTCCTTGAATGATTGATTGGTTGTAGAATCATTTATTTTGTTCTTGTCAGAACAAGTTTCTACTTGTTTTCTTTCATATCTCATTTTCTTGAGAGCATGCTTTGTTTGTAGCCTTTTTGCTTCGTGTATTTTGCATCTGCATAGGACTCTTTCTCCTTATTGAAAGTAGTGGAGCATCAAAGGATTTTTATTTAATTTATGTATATATTATATTCAAACAAAGAATATAGATGCATTCTTTCTTTTGGGTAGTGAAACTATTTTGCATTTGAAGTAGCGAAATTGCATGGTTTTTGGCATTTTTTAGTCTTAAAATCTTAAAATTTTAGAATCGTGTATTGGTGTACAGTCTCTTTGAATCATTTCTTGAAGATCTTGACATTGATGAGTTTAATAAAAAAATTGGGACATTATGCATTTGGGAATGACAAAAGTTTTCTTCTTCTCGTAATATAGCTTTCATCGAAGTGAAACATTTGCATTCTCATTTCTTTGCATTGTTTAGAGTCGGTCAAAACATCATTTAGTCCGCTCCATTTTCCTCTTGAGTAAACAAAATCCTTAACATCAAGCACTAAACTAAAATTTATCATACATTTTTACATTTTCTGTTAGCAAACCTACATTAGCTTAAGGTGTAGGGCTTTGGAATAGGTTGAAAGGATAACTTTCCAAAGCTGTCAAACAAACTTAGCATCTTGCGATAGGGAGAGAAAATCCAATTTTTGTATAATCTTACTAGGATCCCCTCTCACACAGGGGTTACGCACGAGGTTGCATTCAGGAGAGTTACGGAGATTATCCCTCCATGGTTTAACCGTTCGTAGTAGTCAGATCGTATATTGGGGGGTCTTCTTGAGGTTCAACTGTCTTCATTTTGTCTTGGTGCTTCGTGAACTCCGAATCCATTCGGGGTCCTCTGGAGTTCTACCGGTCCACTTGTCCTCAGTTCTCTTGAAGGATTTCAGACTTGTTATCCTACCCATATGTTCAGACTAGATTGTTGACTGTACCCACCCAAGGGATGACTGCGAGTTGGTGACCTTAGTAGCCATAATATTTAGGGTCCTACACAAGGTGATGATGAAGGGAAGTCTCATTGTACCTGGAGCAGACATTGTTCAAACTCACTTGGGCTCCTTGGAGGGTAAATTCACAATTACTGGGTGGAAGCTTGCACCAAGGCATATGTTCGTTAAGAAGGTCGCCAATGTAACTGATCCACCCACTCTATCCCCTCCCCTTCCTATATTGATCTCATGACGTTGGATTTCATCACCAACAAGTGGTTTCATTGTGGGAAGTTTTGTTTGATTGTTTGCTTCTTAGATTCATAGCGTGTGTTGCTTGTTTTACTTAGTGGACCTTAGGTCAAGTCAGTGTTAATGGCATCAAATCCTGGGAGTACCATTGGAGGAGCCCCTTGTCCTGGGGAACCTTTCACCTTTCCTTCTTTTGGAAACATTGGTCCTCTGTACATTGCCACAATGAATCTTCTGGGACTCACCATTGGATTACCGGTTTGGTTGTTCCCCACTCCAGTGATCTTAAATATTCCCAATTCTTCAGCTGCACCTAATGATTTAGATGTAAGTACACCACCCACACATCAACCTCATGTCGAATTTTCACCTTCTTCACCCATTAAGTCTCCTTCCCTTTCACCTTCTTCGTCTAGTGAAACCTCTAAAGCAAGTAGCCAGGTTGATAAGAAGAAGAAGAAACAGAAAGAGAAGAAGAAGAAGAACCCAAAAAGGACCAAGCCTCCAACCATATCATATATTGGATCCAAGAAAACACCTACTATTAATTGTACTTGGAGTGTTGATGAGGTTGACAAGATTAAAATGAAGAATCTGAAACCTAAATTCTCTTGCAGTATTTGTAAGGGTGACCACTTTCTGAGGGATTTCCCTGGTCTTCCCAAGGTCTTAGAAATGTGGTCCTCCACATCATCAACCTCTGTTAGACATGTTGGTGACGCTCCATCAACTAGTGACATCAAGGTTCGTAAGAAGAAGACAACTGCAAAATTTCCTTGTATGTTATGCGAAGGTGGTCATTATTCTCACCTTTGTTCTTGTATGGACGAGGATTCTTCTCTTTTGGTAAAGCTTCAACTTCCAACTGGTTATGGTAATATTTCCCCCAACCCATCGTTAGTTGATGGAATGGTCAATCTGGTTCCATCCCCGGTCAGTCCAGTTGATCAGGTGGTCAATCTAGTTTCATCCTCGGTTGAACCACTAACCCAAGTAGTTGATCCAGTTCCATCATTGATTAGACCCACTTTTCATATGAAAAGTGAAACCCAAGTGATTGATCTAGTCCCTTCACTGGTCAGTCCCACCCTTCATTCGAAGAGTGCCAAAGTGGTCGATCTGATTCCATCCTCATTCGATCCCACTCTCTCGTTACAAAGTGAAATCCAAGCGGTCGATTTTTTTCCATCTGTCGACCCTATTCTCCCCTTGGAGAATAAAACCTAAGTGGTCGATCTGATCCCATCATCGATCGATCCTGCTCTCCCTCTAAAGAGTAAACTCGATACTGCTCATGTTTTTCTCATTGATACAGAATCTACCATGCTGGGGGGCATTCCTCCTTCTCTCGTGAAACCCCCTCCAAGTAATGAGGCCATCCTTTTTTATTGGGGTGTGATAACTGGACCTCGTCTTCCCTCTCACATTCCTTTCAATACTATAGTACAGGTTTGTGGTCGGGACGTTCCTCATGCACTGATAAATGAAGGTTCATCCATTAGTATTTTGTCCTCTATTGCTTGGCAATATTTAGGCTATCCTTAGCTTGTGTCGGTTACCTAGATTATGTCCTCTTTTAACAGAAGAACCAGTCACCCTTTAGGTATCCTTTTCCTATTTCCCATAACTTTGTGAGGGAAAACTGTCTTTATTGATGTTATGGTAGTCCAGGACCCCTTGGATTTCGATTTACTCCTTGTGCAAGATTATGTCTATGCCATGAAAGCTATTGTGTCCACTTTTTTTTCGTTTGATATATTTCCCTTACGATGAAAGAATTGTGGCTATTGATCAACTTTCAGTTGTTGGTCCCGACTTGATTACCAACCCAATGAGCTCCCTAAACGGTTCTTATATGCAGATAGTATTGCCCCTGCCACAGGTCAGTTATGTGGCATTATCTCTCATGCCTTCAGTTTCTAATGAAGACGAGCCTCTCACTATAAGCTTAGTATTTTATGAATTAGATCCAGTAGTTGACATGGTGATATCTTCGATAGGGCTATTAGACCCAGATCTCCCTACCCTTATCGAGGTCATCGACATGAATTCCTTCAAGAGTGCTTCTCTTCCATCTAGTGAAGATCTCTTGGAAGACATGATCGACATTTGTCCCTTGGCATGTATTCCTTCCTAGGAATTATCCTCTTGGAAGCCATGATCAAGTAGAGGTTACGAGCATAATTTTCCTCTCTGTAGCAAGATCGTTAAAAAATGAAACAGACGCCATGAGCATAGTTTTCCTCTCTATAACAAGCTCGTTAAAAAATGAAACAGAAATCTAGGGATTGAACCTGGAGCCTTACCATAGTTCTTTTCCCATGTCAAGATCGTTAAAAAATGAAACAATCACCTCTCCTAACAAGTAGAATCTTTCTTTAGGTCTCGCATTTGAACCGTCACTTCATCCACCCTTATCCTTTTTCTCCATCTAATACAGAAATTGGTGACAACCTCAAAGTCGGTGACTGAATTGAAGCTTGGGGGAGCATGTCTCCAGCCTTTGATTATCATTCTGGAGTTAATCTCCTATCTTTTCAAGCTGGGGGAAGAGTACCAACCATCCATGGGTACCCCAACCTTTGGAATTTACATTGGGAATTTACAAGCATACTTCAATTTTGTTTCAAGCTTATGTAAAAATGAAACCAATAATGAACATGGTCTTAGTTCCTTCTCATGCTCGAAAAAACATGAGAACAGACCGAGTAAACTTTTATCTCTTTTTCGGACTCGCATGGATAAAAGGAACCCTTGGAGTCATCTTTAAGCTCTTTTTAGACTCTCTAAACATGAAAATATTTTCGAGTGATCTTGCTTCCTTTCCCACTCGTTAAAAGGTTTGAAAGGGTGTCTTTCAAGTGATA
The DNA here is from genome assembly GCA_000966675.3 of Picea glauca. Classification (NCBI taxonomy): domain Eukaryota; kingdom Viridiplantae; phylum Streptophyta; class Pinopsida; order Pinales; family Pinaceae; genus Picea; species Picea glauca. The sequence goes on from JZKD02S0491397.1 coordinate 100,824, forward strand.
CTTTATTTATTTTTCGGCCTCTTGAGACTAAAATTATGAAAAAGGAAAACACTAGAGTCTCCTTTAAGTTCTTTTCAGACTCTCTAAACATGAAAAACCACTGAGTTTACCTTCTCTGGACTCGATAAAAAAAGTATACATTGAAGGGCCCATATGGGACCGAACCCTTACTTCTTCTAGTTCGTTAAAAAAAAGATGATGGACTTACCGAAGGTGATTTATATCGAGCATGTGTTACCCTCCTCGATCTCATAAAAAGAAAAAGAGGTACTCGTCTATCTGGATGGGGGGGGAATTTGAAGGAAGCAAGCCAAGCAGTTTTTGAAAACATCACCAGTCACTCTTACAGTCGCCCTTGAACACGACACTTTGTCTTTGCATACATTTTATTCTGCTGAAAATTTGCACTAAACAAATCCTCTAATTTCATTTACTCCTTTGGGTCACCCGATGAAAGTCACAGTATCCACTGCATCATCATGTTTTGGTCCATGTCATGTTTCTGCTGTTGTGCCTCAGTGTCCAAGGGAAGTGTCTACCTCGAGAGTCAACCATCACAAATTTCTTGTTTCAAACACCTGCATCAGTCAATTCTCATCTGATTCATCAACTTACATCTATGTTTCAGTTTCGTGTCATTGATGGGGGATACATCAAGGCCCTCCTTCGGCGAGTCTATTCTTGTCGACTCCAACACATTATCCAGGAACTAGAATTAGAAACCAGTTAGTTCCTTGGGACCTACATGCCTCAATGGAAATCCTCCTCACTTCCGAAAGTAGGTTTACATTATTGACCTCTAATCGAATGATTCCATGAATTTTCGACTTCATATCATCTATTCACATTCACAGGAATGTACTAGGGTACCTTGAGAATCATTGACATCAATGGTGATTTCCCTCGCACTTGTTAACGGTTTACCTCATTGACTGATAATCAAGTGGTTTCTGCCATGTTCGACATCAGGACATCTATTCACATGGTTAGACTCGTACTTCATTAGGATCGGTAAGAAGACCCTGGGTTGAGTGATCACTTTGATATGTACTCTTCCCAGGATGTGACAGAGTTTCTCTTGAATATTTACACATATACTGTTACATAGATCCACTTTGTATTGGTCTGTGGCTATGTCTTGTCGTCTCGTAGATCCACTGTGTATTTTTCATGGCTATGATCAATTCATGTCATAGAAGTATAGATCCACATTGTATATTTGGTGGCTATACCTTTTTTTTAATATAATTATGGATCCGCAGTGTATCTTATGGTGGCCATACCTTGAACATGTTTATCACACAAGCATAGGTATGCCTGCCTTGGGTTTGAAACATATCATAAGATCTGTCTGATGGTTGTATGCAGCTTCTACCGGGTTCTCTGAGTCCATACCCTTGCTCTAAAAAGTCTACAAAGTACTTCAGTCATCAGTTTCTATATTCTAACTTCGCACTTTGGGGGGCAATCTGTTACACATCAAAATTACTAACTTTCATGATGACCTGTTGTCGTCATTACAAGTGTCGCAAGTATCGCATTTTATCCATAAGTGTCACAAGTGTAGCAGACATCATATAGTCATATTGCCTATGTCGTGTCTCAAATGAAATCACAAAGAACACTTGAAGACACCCTTAGAGACTGGTTAAAGAAGGACATCTCATTTGACTAAGAGTACAAAGCCTTTTTCCTTGAGAAAACCACTTAAAAATCACTTTTGAAGGGAAGCACTCCCTTACCCACTAGCAGGGAGTGCTAGCACTCCCTGACCTTCTTTGGGGGAGCGTTGTAGCACTATGTGCACCATTCTTTGGGAGCACTTGGTGTTTTGAGGAAACATTGGGCATCACTCCCCTACCCAATAGCAGGGAGTGATAGCACTCCCTGACCTTCTTTGGGGGAGCATTGTAGCGCTCTGTGCACCATTATGGGGGAGTGTTATGTTTTTGAGAAAATCAGGGAAAGATCCCCCTTATCTCTAAAATCAGTTGGATTTGAATCTGAGGTCAAGGATGGATCTTAGGGAGGATCCACAACTGATGGAGAAATATCCTCAACCTATCCCAAGAATCTCTAAGGTGGTTAGGCCTCTCCAATCTTATATAAGGAGGCATCCTCATGGTGAAAGGGGGCATGAGAGAGATTGAGAGATACCTAACTTATGATCTCATAAGGAAGGGGCATGGAAGGGTTTTAGAGATACCAAACTTATGATCTCATGAGAAGTGGTATGAGGAGACATTGAAGGCATCAAACTTATGATTTCATAAGGGTGATAATCAGTGAAGCACAGTCATTTTGTTTGTGGATCATTTGAGCAAGGGGTTGGACAAGGAGAGTTGGAAGAGGCTACTACAACTTCATCAAAGGTCTATAAGTATCTCTATTGAGTTCTCATTAATACATGTGCTTGGCCTGTTTCCTTCAAGATTGTGTATACCTACATGAACTTGTCTTTAATGGATAGATCTAGTTTCAAAATAATCACAGTAGAATATGAATCATGCTCTGTCTTTGATTGGATTGTAGGACTTGTTAAATAGCTTGAGGATCAGAGCTCAACTTGGACTGGGCAAGGAAAAACATCGTAAAAAAAGAACATCTTCTTCCTCTTCTCTATAGATTAGCATAGCTAGGTTTAAAGGGATGTCAGTGATCAAATTTAGCACCTTTCTATCTTGATCTTAGAGGTATAGGATCCAAGAGGGAATTCACCTATCCGTAGGGGGATTTTCCTGTAACAGTTACACGCCTTCATTTTCCAAGTAATTCACCACTGAGTTGGCACTTCATCGAACCTGGGATGGAATTAGCCCCTGGAAGTGTTGCATCAAGCTAGTGACTTGTGTCCATCAATACAAAAATCTCTAATTTTTGGAGATTTGTTTTTGGGTTTGACCCCTCTCTCTGGAAATTTAGAGTTGTTATGATCAGGAGAGAGTCTCCTTCCACTAGCAGACTGAAGATACCCTAGTGTTTAGCCATGTCCAAGCCTCTGATGAGTCCTTCCATCTCTTCATCATTGTTAGAGTTATACCCCAGTTTTTTGGAAAACATGGCCAAGATTCTCCCCTCCGAGTCTCACAGCAATCCCACTGCACCATAGTTCCCAGGGTTGTCCTTGGAGGCACCGTCAAAATTCAATTTTGTAGTTATTTTTTATGGTGTCTTCTGTTGCTTCTGTTTTTCGAGGAGGAGTTTTGTTAGCTCACTAGAAGGCCAGGTCAAAATTCCAATGTCTAAACATGTCTTCTTCCCCCATAAGTAATATTCAATCTTCCACTAACCAGGTACTCACAGCAATACATTCTTTCACAGTTTATTTAATTTTATTCCACACTCCCTAAATAGGTATGGAATTTTGCTTAAAAATTATTCTATTTCTTTCTCTCCACATGTTCCACATCGAGAGCCTTGGAAAATTCTCCCAAGCTTTTTCAAGATGGGATTTTGGAATGGCTCAATTAACTAATGGGTAATTAGGTTTGTTGGGTTGTCTCTGTCAGTATCGACTCTCTGGAACATCATTTCTCCATTATCCCAAATCCTTTGTGATTCTCCGCAAGAGTAGAAGAGATGGGAGAGGGTTTCCTCCTTTGTTTTGCAGATCATGCAGATGGAGGGGCCTTCATACCATTTCTTTCTTATTTTATCCCAATTCAACACTTTTCTAGAGAGAATCATCCACAAAAAGGTTTTTATTTTAGTCCAAATCCTAGGCTTCCAGATGTGTTTCCAGTCCTTTCTCCTATTTGTTTCTAACAAATTTGTTGCTTGTAAATACATATCTTAACTGTGTACATCCCCTTGCCTTTGTTTACCCATTGGATAATATATGGACCATTTTTTATTATTATATGTCTAAGGGAGAGACCATCTTTAATGTAGTTTAAGACAACTGGGCAGGCCAGTCTACCAGATCTTTCCAAATTCTAGCTAAATCAGCCTCTGGGGAGCCCACACTTTCTCAATAATGATGGACTTGGGTCCATCCTTTTTCCAACATGGAGGTTCTATCCCATTCCATTCCTTCCTAATTTTCTAGGGTTGGGAGTTTCTCCCAAGAATCATCCCAGAAGAGGGTGTTCTTCCCAATATGCACTTCCTAGAATCTTTCTTGTTGAACTAGCTCTCTATTCTGCCAGGAAGAATTCCATATGAGAGATCCTTGACGGTTCCCATCCATGTGGATGAGTTCCTGAGGGTATACCTCGGTATAATATTTGTTTTTCCACACTTTGGCCCAGAAATCCTATGGGTTAGTAATCCATCTCCACCATAATTTGGTTGCTAGAGCCTAACTTGCGTGCAGGGGGTTCTTGATGCCTACCCCTCCATGGGACTTTGGTTTACAGAGTTTTTCCCAAGATATTAAGGCCCATTTTTTATCTTTTGTTTCCCCTCCCTACAGAAATGATATTTGAAGATTCTTAATCTTTTTCAGGATTTCTTTCATAGCTGCCAACATGGAGAATAAATACAGGGGCATGGAGCTAAGGACTGATTTGATGAGAAGAATTCTTCTAGAAAGATTCAGGAATCTATGAGTCCATTTGGTCATCTTTGTTTCTAGTTTATCCAAAATCTCTTTCCACAAAGTATTATCGAGGTCCTTGTCAAGAAGTGGGGCTCTAAAATACTTGGAGGGGAGACTGGATTTTTGGAACCCAAGAATCTTGGATATATGTCTTTGGACAAGAATAGAAGTGTTAAAGAAAAATATTTGAGACTTAACAAGGTTAATGAATGTACCTGAGGATTCTTTATAGAGTTACATCATGCATCTAATAGCTTTGGCTTCTTTGACAATAGGGATCCCCATGAGAAAGATGTCATCGACGAACTAGAGGTGGGTCATGGGCTCTAACTCTTCTTGCAGTCTTAGCCCTTGAATTTTGTTCTCCATCACCTCCTTCTGGATCAATATTTTGAGGCCATCTGCTAGGATAATATAGATATAAGGGGATAGATGATCACCTTGACCAATACCTTGTGTTGGGTTTAAATGTTTTGATGTGGAATCATTGATAATAATTGAGAAGAAGGTTGAGGAGACCAGCCCAAGAATACAATGGACTCATTCCTCTGCAAATCTGAAAGCCTCAAGCATTTTCCTCAGGAAGTGCTAACTTAGTCAATCATAAGCCTTAGACATGTCTAATTTAATGACCATGCCTTATTTTCTTGATTGCTTCACTAAGTGGACTGTTTCGTGGGAACTATAATCCCATCAAGGATTTGTCTCCCTTCCACGAAACTGCCATGTTCCTTGGAAATTATAATTTTTAACAAAGGTTTAATTCTATTGGCCACCAGCTTAGAGACAATTTTGTAGATAACATTACAAAGAACGATTGGTCTAAACGTTTCTTTTGTATTCACCTCATTTTCCTTTGGGATTAGGGCTAAAAAGGTGGTGTTTAAAGCTTTGAGCATGGAGCCTGAAGTTTGTGATTCTTCCACAACCTCCCAGATGTCATTTCCAATGATTTTCCAACACTTCTATAAGAACTCAGAAGTGAAGCCATCTGGGCCCAGGGACTTACCCATTTTCATTTCCATAACTATTCTTTCTACTTCCTTCATGGAGGTCAAACCCATTAAAAATTGGTTTTGGTCTTGGGTGATAAGCTTAGGGATGTGCCTAGAAATCTCATAGATAACCTCCTTCCTATCATGATCTAGCTCTGTGAGGAGTGTTTTAAAATGGTGGACCAATTCCTTTTCTATGTCTTCAGTAGAGTCATCTCTTTCACTTGAGCTTTGAATAATAGCTGAAATCTTGTTCTGATTTCTTCTTTGAAGCACAGAGTTGTGGAAGAATTTTGTATTTTGATCTCCTTCCTTTAGCCATTGGACTCTAGATTTTTGCTTACATAGCACTTCTTATTGAAGTTCTCACTTGTCCAACTCCATTCTTATTTGATTTTCCCTTTTGTTCATATTCTATGTTGTAGTTCCTAAAGATGTTAATCATTGAATTGTATCCATTTATGTTTCTAAATGATTCTTCTCTTCAAAGATATTTCCAAAAACTTCCTTATTCCATTTCTTGAGTTGGATTTTGATGCTTTTTAGCCTTTGTTGGAATTTGTACATTATTGTGCCATATAGGTTTTTCCACTCTCCCTAGTAGGTTTCAATATTTTTCACAAAATCTTGGTGATCCATCCATAATTTTTCCAAACGAAACGGTCATGGGCGTGGCTCTAAAATTTCCTTACAAGTGAGACTGATCGACCAGTGGTCCAATCCAAAGAAAGGGTGAACTTGTTGGACATATTGTCATTGATTTCAACATTCGATGTGATGATATGTTGTTAATGATGAATTACCATATATGCGTTTATCATTGATGTCAATAGTATATCAGTTAGCAGAAGATGTCAAACAGTATGCAGAGATCGAAAGCATAAGCTCAGAAGGAGGAGCGAACAGTATGAAGATCAAAAGTTCAGAAGGGAAAACACAGTGCGTCAGCAAATGCAGAGATAGGCTGAAGAAATCATGATTATTGTTGATCACGATAGGATCAAAACTGTTCCTATGATAAAATCTTAGATTGGTTAGCGAATGAATATCAAAGCTCAGAAGAGATGGCACAATGAATTTTAGAAGAAACGTTGGATGACCAGTCAAACAATATATAATTATTGATTTCAAATAGATATTAACACTCAGGAGAGTTAATGAATGAAGATCAAAATATCAGAAGAGATGGCGCGATAAAACCCATATCGAATCAAGATCGTCAGATCTGCAAGCCAGATCAATGGCAAGGATGAATTGCGGGAAGCGAAAGAAAAATTAAACTACTCGCCAGTTACAATCCCACAATTTCTCTAGATCGTCAGATCTCATAGCTTCAAATATCTACGAATTCAATTGATCCAACAAACAATGAATTTAATTTAGATTAATTCATGACCATCGGATGTGCAATCTCCATATCAACGGCAGGGATGAATTGCATAGATTGAAAGGAGAATTAAATATCGCACTAGTTCCAATCCTACAATTAGTCAGGACCATCCGATCATATAGCTTCGAAGATCGACGATTGTGGTTGACTCACCAACAAAGCACAACTTCCAATTGCAGATTTTGGGTGATGAGTTAAATCACTCGCAAGTTGTGGTTCCGAAATCATCCTTGATCATGGATCTGCTTCAAGAATATTCACAATTGTTGGATCACTTTTGAGTGGAAGGACAAGATAAGCGGGGAAAAATGATTGAGAATTTGATTATGCGAATTCCCGTCAGCCGTCGGATCACTTTTGAGTGGAAGGACAGGATAAGCTAGCAAAAATGCATCGGAGAAAGATCAAGTCGTCGATCTAAGATCTTGATCAACAAACAACATTCGTTTTGGGTATAAAGATGTGAGGAGGTTACGCTCCGAAAGGTTTGAGATTTGAAATTTCCAAAATGTGAATTTCCATCAACCGTCAGATCATTTCAAAGTGGAAGGACAGGATAAGCCAGAAGAGATGAATTGATGACAGATCGAGCCATCGATCTAAGTTAATGATCGACAAACATCATTTAGTTCGAATCTAAATTTTCTAGGAGGTTACACTATGGAAAGTTTGAGATGTGAAATACCCAAAGCCCAGAAATCCGAAATGAATAAGGACCGTCATATTTGGAGGACATACGAGGACCATTGGATCTAGGTTGTTGGTCAGCATACCACATTAGCAAGGACGTGTGGCAGACTAGGTCAACAAGGACATGTGGCAGAAGACCACGTCAGAAAAAGGGCATATGGAAGACCACGTCAAAAAAAGGGCATATGGAAGACCACGTCAGCAAGGATACGTGGCAGACCATATCAGTAGACCATGTCAGCAAATACACATGGCATAATCAAATTATGACAAGATTCAAGAGGAAATTGGCTTGTGCCATGTCAACAAGTGACGTAAGCAAGTTACGTCACTCTGGGAGAATTTCTTCGGGTGTTTCACCACCAAGAAATATCAAAAGTCCCGAAGTCCCGAAGGATGAAGGTCTGAATTCACTCTCAGTCGTCGATATAAGATACACTGGGAGTTAGGACAACCATTAGATCCAAGAGAAGAACATGTGCCACATGAGGATCCATGTCAGCAAGACTACATCATCAAGGACACATGGCGCAATCAGACAATGACAAGTGTCAAGTTGATTCGGCATTTCAGGTACGTGCAAATCACAAATCTGAGTGACATGTGGAAGATACTAGGCTCATGACACGTCATCAAGTGACGTAAGTAAGTGGCATCACTCCAGAGGAAAGAAGGGGTTAGAGATTTGAAATATCGAAAGTTCAGAGACCCGGAGGAAATCTCGGTCGTTGATCCAAAAGGGACACGCGTTAGTGGATTGACATCTTTGAAAGATTGGCATACAGAGGAAAGAATGGGTTGATATTTGAAATCTTTGAAGTCTGGAGACCCAAAGGAGATATTGACTGTTGATCTAAAAGGGACACGCATCAGTGGATTGACAACTTCAGAAGATTGACGTATGAAGAAAAGAACGGGTTGAGATTTGAAATCTCCGAATTTCAGAGACAGGAAGGAGATCTCAACCGTCAATCTAATGTCGGGTGTACTCTCAACCGTTGATCAAAATATAGTGGACGGATAGCGTAAGCATAATAGACAAAGTCACGGAGTAAAATTTGGCCATCCATCTCATTTCTTGATTAAGTCTTGGCCGTTGGGTTAAGCAATGAAGAATAGATGTAAGGATTGAATATGACCATTAATTTGGTTCTGTGATATAATGAGAACCGTCCGATCTGTTCTACAAAATCGGCTTCGGGAGATTTGAAAGGTTTCAAGCCCAAAGTTTTTGAAGGGTGAAGTGTTGAAGTTACGACAGTCGTCCATTTCAGGAGATTGAATCATGGCCTTTGAATTGATAAGCGCTCAGGCGCTCATTTTGCCTGACGTGAGGTCACTGCCATTGGTCATATGGTAAAGAGATTTAAAAGGGAGAATGTAATGCGCCGCTTAAATTTATAAGCCCTTGGTTCTACACCATTGATCATATGAACATGGTTTGAAGGAAGCCTTGATCTCTCCTATCACAGAGATGAAGGAAATCGATCCATGCATGTGATCGATTTGTGAAAGGAAAGGGGATGCTAGGTGTAACGTTGAAGACCCAGATTGATGATCTCTGGTGGTCCCAAAAGTTATTGTAAATGAACAAGTTAGTTATAACTTGTTGCACAAGTCGGTTCAATAACTTAAACAAGTTTTGAGCATAAACAATTATAAATACAACCATGATTGGTTCACTTGAAACTGTGCTTGTAGATGAAGAGTGTCTTGTGAAGTGAATGAGGCAGATCTAGACTTGATTTTCATGCGAATATAAGAGATATGTAGAAGTGAAGAAGGTGTGAATATATCAAAGGAAATATAAAGAGAAGAAGGTGCAAATTTCGAAGAGAAGATGAAATGTGGTGATGATCGTTTATGGTATACCTCTGATCATGAGATAGAGTTGATTCTATAATGGATCACTACTACTAGAGTTGAATGAACTCTAGTTGGATAGATTATGTTCTATCAGCAAGCTGGGTCTTGCGGCAAGTTGGGTCTTGTGGCAAGCTGGGTCTTGCGACAAGCTAGGTCTTTCTTGAGAGTTGGTTCTCTCTGAGGAGTTGGTGCTCCTTACTTCAGTTGGTGCTAATACAGAATAGTTGTTGTTGGGAAAATTCATACTACTTATTCATATCAATTATACAAAATCTTACACAAATATCTGGTGTCTCTTGTGTCCACTGTGATTATGATTTAAATGTTCTTAATCTATCCAATTATGTTTTAACTACTAACTTGTAAGAAGAAGAAAAGTTATAAAAGTCCACACACTAATTCACCCCCCCCCCCCATATTAGTGTGGGCAGTGTGTTCAACAATTGGTATCAGAGCAGGTTCCTTCAGCACAATTTAACCACTGGAAAGTAGATCCTGAAGAAATGGGTGGATAGATGGCTCTTTCCGCAATTGAAGCTCCCTTATTTGATGGAACAAATTATTCCTCATGGAGAGAAAATATGAAATAGTATTTGAAGTCAAAAGGATCTGATGTTTGGAATTCAGTGGTAAGAAATCCCTAGGATTTAACTACATCAAAGAATCTATCCAAGACTATAGTCCAAAGAAGAGCAAGGAAAAATAATGAAGTGGCATTGAATATTCTTCTCAATGGATTATCAAATACAGTTAAGGAAAGCATAGGACTATGCCCATCCACCAAGCAAGTATGGTTGAAGTTAGAAAAAATGTATCAAATCAAAAGTGAAGACACAAAAGACATTCCTATCAAGGATGAAGATGAAGACTCAGCCATCAATAAAGGTAAGGACTCTCCGGAATATTTTGATTGCAATAACAGTGATATTGAATCCTCCCCTGCAAATAAAGAAGAAGACTCAGATACAATAAAAGAATGTTATGTTAGCATTTATCCCATGGAAGAAGTAGAAGAATAACTATCAAAGGCCAATAAAAAGGTTGATTGGAGTCTCTGTGAATACTACTATGACCATAATGATTCAAACTATAGCTATCTTCATGACTACATTAAAGAATTTCTTGAAAAGAGTCAAAAGCATATCTTGGAAATAAAGGAAATGATCAAGGACAATGACAAGATAATATATGAGTAGAATAATCAGTTAGAAGAAAAACAATATGAGATCAAGAAGCTGAAGAAAGAAATTAGTCAAGTAAAAGAAAAGAAGAAGGAAGATGATGAGCTTAGCAATCAAAGGCATATCCTGGAAATAAAAGAAAATCTCAAAGACAATGAAGAAATTATATCTGAGCAAAAGATTCAGTTAGAAAAAAAAGAAGAAGAGTTCAAAAGATTGAAAACAAAAGTTGTTGATCTAACAAAAGAAAAGGAAGAGGAGATCAAGAGACTGAAAAATGAAATCAGTCAAGCAAAGGAAGACAAGATCGAGAGACTGGAAAATGAAATCAATCAAGCAAAAGAAGAAAAGAAGGAAGATGATGAACCAATAAAAATCCTTGCAGATCTAAAAGAACTAAGGGAAATCTATGTAAATCTTAAAATCCAACTTGAAGAAGCCAAAAGGAGAGAGGAGGTAGTGAGGAACCAGTTGGAGAAAAAGGAAGAATCTCGTCATGAGCTAGAAGCAGAAGTTGTGAATCTTAGAAAGAAGGTTGAGAAGTCAAACACCCAAATCAAGTTCTTGAACATCTCCATGACCCTAGATGAGATATTGGATAGTCAGAGATCACCAAATGACAAATACGGTCTTGGATACAACAAGGAAGAAATCAGTACTCCTAAGAAACCTGATGCAGGTCCTTCATTTGTAAAAGGTGAAAATGGGTGTGACACATGTCCTTCATTTGTAAAGGATGAAGACATGCCTGGCACAGCTCCTTTATTTGTAAAAAGTGAAAGTAGGTATGACTCGGGTTCTTCATGTTCAAAGAGGAAAAGCAACACTACAAAATTTAAAAGATCAGGTCAAGGAAGATATCCAGAAGCTAGTCATACACCTCAAAGAAAGTTTAGAAGAGAGACACCTTCATGGATGAATCAAAGAAGGTATGAGAGTGTTTTTAACTGTTTTTTTTTCTTCTTATAATGAATATGGTCATAAAGCCTTGGATTGTAGGCATCATGGAAGAAAACAATTTGGTAGGTTCAACAATAGTACAATATGTTGGAACTGCAATCATGTTGGACATATTGTTTCACATTGTTACATTATGAGATGTTATTGTTGTGGTGGATATGGTCACAAAACCTATAACTGTTGGAACTCAAGAAAACAGTCAATGAGAAATTCTTCATACAGTACGACAAAAGGAGTATATGGAATATGGAATAAAAATGAAGTTGCAGTAATAGAAGATCAGAGAAAAAAGTTCAAGAAACCAAGACACTCACAGATGTGGATAGCAAAGACTGAAAAAGTGAACAGGAGTGAAGTTAATTGTTGCAAAAGGAATTGCAGTCATGTGACAAGCATTGTATAAAATTTCTCAGACAACTTTAGAGCAATGTACACTAAAGAAGCATATTGGATAAAGATGGATACATCTGGTTAGAGATTGATGAGAATCAATGGGTAGATCCAAGAGTTGTTTGAACAAGATGAGCTACACTTGCGCAGTGTTTCAGTAGGAAAGAAACATCCACAGAAGAAACATTCTAATGTACAAAATGAGGTACATGACATCATGTAGAGATAACAAGAGGAGAAACCCTATCAAAAAATGCTACCCTTTTAGAAACAAAGGGGGAGAACAGTCAGTAAAAAATCAAGGGAAGTTTTGGTTAGTAAATAAGAAAGTAATTAGATTAAGTTTTGAAAAGACTCGGTCACTACAAAAATTGGTATCAAGAAGCAGAGAGAGAGCATATTGACAGGGGGAGTCATTTAGTTATGGAAGACAGAACATAATTGCAAGAAGTGTTACCCAAGTTTAGATTCTAGTCAGTAACATACAGAGCTTTACCACAAGAGGAAAAACCCTTTGTTGTTGATGTCAAAGGGGGAGAGAAACTTCATAAAAAGAAAACTTCATGAGAGGAAATCATCATCACAGGGGGAGTTTTGTATATGAAGTTAGGGGGTTTACCTCAATGACAAAGGGGTATATTGTTGGACATATTCTCATTGATGTCAACAGATGATGTGATGATCTGTTGATAATGATGAATTACCACAAATGAAATTTTCATTGATGTCAATAGTATATCAGTTAGCAGAAGATGTCAAACAGTATGCAGAGATCGAAAGCGTAAGCTCAGAAGGAGGAGCGAAGAGTATGAAGATCAAAATCTCAGAAGGGAAAACATAGTACGTTAGAAAATACAAAGATAGGCTAAAGAAATTTGTGATTATTTTTTATCACGATAGGATCAACAATGTTCCTATGATAAAAGATCAAGAGGGTTAGAGAATGAAGATCAAAGCTCAGAAGAGATGGCGCAATGAATTTCAGAAGAAACGTTGGACGACTAGTCAAACAGTATATAATGACTGATGTCAAAAAGAGATTAAAGCTCAGGAGAGTTAATGAATGAAGATCAAAATATCAGAAGAGATGGTGCGATAAAACTCATATCAAATCAAGACCGTTGGATCGGCAATCCAGATCAATGGCAGGGATGAATTGCGAGGAGCGAAAGAAGAATTAAACTACTCGCCAGTTACAATCCTGCAATCTGTCTAGATCGTCAGATCTCATAGCTTCAAATATATATGACTATGGTTGATCCAACAAATAATGAGTCTAAGTCAGATTAATTCATGATCGTCAGATGCGCAATCGCCAGATCAACGGCAGGGATGAATTGTGAAGATCGAAAGGAGAATTAAATATTGCGCTAGTTCCAATCCTGCAATTAGTCAAAACCGTCCGATCTTATATATTCAAAGATCGACGATTGTGGTTGACTCACCAACAGTGCAGAACTTCCAATTACAGAGTTTGGGTGATGAGTCAAATCACTCACAAGTTTTGGTTCCACAATCATCCTTGATCATGGATATGCTTCAAGAATCTTCACAACTGTTGGATCACTTTTGAGTGGAAGGACAGGATAAGCGGGGAAAAATGATTGAGAATTTGATTATGTGAATTCTTGTTAGTCATCGGATCACTTTCGAGTGGAAGGACATGATAAGCTAACAAAACTGCATCGTAAGAAAGAACGAGTCGTCGATCTAAGATCTTGATCAATGAACAACATTTGTTTTAGGTATAAAGATGTGAGGAGGTTACGCTCTGGAAGGTTTGAGATTTGAAATTCCCGAAATGAAAATTTTCGTCAGCCGTCAGATCATTTCAAAGTGGAAGGACAGGATAAGATAGAAGAGCTACATCACTAACAGATCGAGACGTCGATCTAAGTTCATGATCGATGAACAACATTTAGTTCAAGTCTAAAATTGTGAGGAGGTTACGCTCCGGAAAGTTTGAGATGTGAAATACCTGAAGCTCAGAAATCCTAAATGAATAAGGACCATCAGATTTGGAGGACATATGAGGACCATTGGATCAAGTTTGTTGGTCATCAGACGACATCAGAAAGGACATGTGGCAGACCACGTCAGCAAGGACATGTGGAAAAAGACCACGTCAACAAAAGGGCATATGGCAGACCATGTCAACAAGGATACGTGTCAGACCATGTCAGTAGACCACGTTAGCAAATACACATGGTATAATCAGATGATGACAAGCATCAAGAGGAAATTGGCTCGTCCCATGTCAACAAGTGACGTAAGCAAGTTACATCACTCCGGGAGAATTGCTTTGGGAGTTTCACCACCAATAAATATCAAAAGTCCCGAAGGATGAACGTCTAAAGTCACTCTCAGTTGTCGATCTAAGATACATCGGGAGTTAGGACAACCGTTAGATCTAGGAGAAGAACATGTGCCACATGAGGATCCACATCAACAAGACTACATCAACAAGGACATGTGGCACAATCAGACAATGACAAGTGTCAAGTTGATTCGGCATTTCAGGTACGTGCAAATCACAAATCCGAGTGACACATGGCAGCTACTAAGCTCATGACACGTCATCAAGTGATGTAAGTAAGTGACATCACTCCAGAGGAAAGAAGGCGTTTGAGATTTGAAATCTCCGAAGTCCAGAGACCTGGAGGAGATCTCGACCGTTGATCCAAAAGGGACACTCGTGAATGGATTGACAACTTCGGAAGATTGACATATGGAGGAAAGAACAGGTTGAGATTTGAAATATCTGAAGTCCGAAGACCCGAAGGAGATCTCGACCATTGATCCGAAAGGGACACGCATCAGTGGATTGACATACAGAGAAAAGAATGGGTTGAGATTTGAAATATCTGAAGTCCGGAGACCCGAAGGAGATCTCGACCATCAATTTGATGTTGGGTTTACTCTCAACCATTGATCAAAATACAGTGGAAGGATAGCATAAGAATAATAGATGAAGTCATGGATTAAAAGGTGGTCGTCAATCTCATTGCTTGATTAAGTCCTGGCCGTTGGATTAAGAAATCAAGGATAGATGTAAGATCAAATATGACCATTAATCTGGTTCTGTGATATAATGAGAACCATTCAATCTATTTGGAAAAATCTGCTTCGGGAGATTTGAAAGGTTTCAAGCCCAAAAGTTTCGAAGGGAGAAGTGTCGAAGTTATGATAGTCATCCATTTAGGAGATTGAATCGTGGTCGTTGAATTGATAAGTTCCCAGGCACTTGTCTCGCCTCACGTGAGGTCACCATCGTTGGTCATATGGTAAAGATATTTAAAAGGGAGAATGTAATGTATCTCTTAAATTGATAAGCCTTTTGTTCTATGCCATTGATCATATGAACATGGTTTGAAGGAAGCGTCAATATCTGTTATCATAGAGATGAAGGAAATCGATCCATGCCTGTGATCGATTTGTGAAAGGAAATGGGATGTCAGGTGTAACGTTGAAGACCTGGATTGATGATCTTTGGTGGTCCCAAAAGTTATTGTAAATGAACAAGTTAGTTATAACTTGTTGCACAAGTCGGCTCAATAACTTAAACAAGTTTTGAGCATAAACAAGTATAAATACAACCATGATTGGTTCACTTGAAATGGTGCTTGTGGATGAAGAGTGGCTTGTGAAGTGAATGTGGTAGATGTTAAGAACCAAACATCAATATAGCATGGAAAAACCTCAGGAAAAGTACTCAACGCCTTGAAGTAGAGATAATTTCAGATAATAAGCCTCTTCGAGGGGGCAACCTCCTTTTACCCCACTTAAATGTTCAAGTACAAGATGATTCAAAATGAAAATGTCTCCTTGGTATATATAGGAT
>JZKD02S0491397.1:120754-138775 GCA_000966675.3 Picea glauca
TTAGCTTCCATTGAATCCCTCATCTCTTGTAGTTCATCTTTGGTTACTGTCTTCTTTTGTAAATCATTTATGTCCCTACGCATTTATTCACCTTCATCAAGAGTCCAATTAGGATATTCTGGAGGCTTATTTGGTGTAGAAGGTCCCTTTTTGGGTGGCATGTTGGCCAAATATCACTTTTGAGACTTGATTTTGAGGTGGTTCTGCTAGACAATATTTATTCTGTTATATCTCCCAAGTTTCAGCCCTTCTGGGTATGACACTTTCTTTTAGGTATTTCTTTGATATTTCTTCTCTGTAATGCCATAGGTCTGATCAAAATTGGATGTGCCAAGTGGAATTTACGGTAACTTCCTCACAACTTGCCGATTTTTGGCCTTTCCAGGATATCTCACTTGTATAGAATGCCCCACACAAAATAATTGATATCAAATTCTAAAACTCGCACCCAAAATACTACAGACTGTCCACGATCCAATGCCACCAGTCCCACTCAATTTGGATACTCCAGCAAGAAGTTATGCTTGTTTTACCTGGATTACCTTCTTGAGACTAGTCAATAGGACTAGTTAGATACCCTATCTTACACAAGGTGTATCTACAAATTTAAGATGACACAGAATATGAAATTTTTACCACAGATACCTTACTAATTTCTTTAAATGACCTCTAGATTTCAGGGTCTGAAACGTTACATAAAATTGTTTATAGCGAAAATTCCGCAATGACTCATTTCAGGATGATTCCAGAACCCTATCTTGTATAGGCTATATCTCCGAAAGTATAAGGCCTCAGGAGATGAATTGTGAGCCCAACTTACCTTGATCTATCTTCTAAATACCCTCCAAGCGGTTCCTTCTGAAACGTTGTAGAAAAAAAGTTATAGCAAAAATTCCACGGTGTCTCAGATGTAGCAGCGAAACCCCAAGACCTTGAGCTCTGATACCATATGTTAAGAACCAAACATCAATATAGCATGGAAAAACCTCAGGAAAAGTACTCAACACCTTGAAACAGAGATAATTTCAGATAATAAGCCTCTTCAAGGGGGCAACCTCCTTTTACCCCACTTAAATGTTCAAGTACAAGATGATTCAAAATGAAAATGTCTCCTGGGTATATATAGGAGACTACGAGGTATAATTACAAATAATGGCCTAAAGCCGACATAATTAAAATAACATTACTAATCTAAATTACAACTAATGGCCTAAAGATGATATAAATAAAATAGCATTACTAATCTAATATGCCCCAATTAAGGGGTAATGAGCTAACATTAGGGCTTAACAGCAGATCTAGACCTGAGGTTCATGCGAACATAAGAGAGATGTAGAAGTGAATAAGGTGCAAATATATCAGAGGAAAGATAAAGAAAAGAAGGCACGAATTTCATAGAGAATATGAAATGTGGTGATGAGCGTTTATGGTATACCTCTGATCATGAGATAGATTTGATTCTATAATGGATCACTACTACTAGAGTTGAATGAACTCTAGTTGGATAGACTGCATTCTATCAACAAGTTGGGTCTTGCTTGAGAGTTGGTGCTCTCCGAGGAGTTGGTGCTCCTTAATTCAGTTGGTGTTGATACAGAATATTTGTTGCTAGGAAAATTCATACTACTATATTCATATCAATTATACAAAATCTTACACAAATATCTGGTGTCTCTTGTGTCCATTGTGATTATGATTTAAATGTTTTTAATCTGTTCAATTATGTTTTAACTACTAACTTGTAAGAAGAAGAAAAGTTAGAAAATTCCACACATTAATTCCCCCCCCCCCCCTTCTTAATGTGGGCGGTGTGTTCAACGGAACTTTCATTACTATGGCTTTTTTAGCTCAAAAAATGGATTCTGAGGTTAGAAATCTGTCTAGCCGAGCTGCTATGCTTTTTTCTAGTCTTCTCTTATTAATCCAAGTGAAAGGGCCATTGTTGGTATGAATGTCTATGAGCCTATTGTTATTTATCCAATCTCAAAAGGAGTCATTCTCTCCCTTCATGCGTCTTCCTCCACCCTTTTTTTCCTAGAGGGTTGTGATCATTTTGAAGTCACCCCCTATGACCCAGTTTTTCCCTCTCAAGGTGTTCCCCAGGTGGTTCAGGGCTTCTAGAAACTCTCTCTTGAGAGGGCGAAGTTGAGGGCCATTGGAATTCAATATGTAGCCGTGGGACTAAGATCCTATTCCCTTAAAGATCATAGTGAGGATTCTTGGGGAGAGGACAAACAGGCCTAATTTCCATTTCATTGTCTCACAGAGAATTGATATGCCTCTTGAAGCCCCGTTAGAATCTACTACTTCTACCTCGCAACCTTTCCATGTATTTTTTGTGATCTTTCCCATTGTTTCTCTATCACACTTTGTTTCCTGAATCAAAACTATCTCTGCCTTCTCCTGAGTTATCCTTTTTTTCATCATTTTGTGTTTGGATGGGGCATTTAGACCATGCACATTCCAAGATATTAGTTTCATAATCACTTTTGTTGGGGTTTGAATTACTTTTCTGGGAGGCCAACTACTTGTCCTGAATCCATAAGGTGGGCGTTGGTTTCTTCTATCACCTGGCTATATGGTTTTCTACCTCTTCTTTTTTCCTCATTGGATGATTTCTTGAGAATCTTCAGAGGTTTGGTTTTGACTCCAAAACCACCGAGGAGATAGCTAGTATCCCTAGGCCTAAATCCATCCCCCTAGAATCTTGAGTCATATCCTATGAACATGGCAATTGAACTGGGTATTCGTCCTTTATTTTTGGTTCTCCAGTATCTTGCTTTCAGAGCTTTGGTTGTTTTTTAATTTCTTCCATATCTATCTCATATCCAGCTGCTTCTTGGTTCATTTTTCCTGGGTGTGCCTTTCCATTTCACTTTCACCTGGTTCTAGATGTGTTGCCTTTTGGCCTGGTATTTCCTCTGCTTTTTTCCCTAAAACCTTTTGTGGATTTGAGATTGTAAGAGTATTCTTTGGTATGACTTGTTGCTTCTTTGGTTCTTCTTTGGTGTGGTCTTCACTCTCAAGGGAGATCTTCACCAGGACTTGGAATTTATTTTTATCTGGACCTCCCTCCTTGACTATTTGGGTTCCCTGTCTTCTCCCTCCCCTGCACTTACCCTGGATTTTCGTAAAGCCTTCAACAACTGTATCCTTTGGCTACTTAGTGTCAGGTTGTTTGATGTTGATCAGGAAGTCACGATATAAGTGTCCATGAGCGTGGAATTTCCTACATCTAAAGTGGATGTGTTCATAGTCCACTATCTGAGTCCATTCATTTTCCCAATAGGCTATTGTTACTGCATCCAGGAGGGCTCATGCTACATTCATATAGACGTAGATCCACACATAAGAGGTGTATTTGGCCTCTTTTGTGATCTCTTATATTTTGATGAAATATCCCAAGGTATTCCCTATGCCTTCCAGAGTTTCCATCTCCCATAATTCTTGCAGTAAAGAGTAAATTCTAACCCAAACCGGGGTTGTCGTGAAGTCCTCCTTCTCTGGGGTGAAACTCTCTGTCCAGTATCGAAGGTGGAGACCAGTTGAGTTAAAGAAATAAGGCCCTTCATCAAAAACCTTGTTTTTTGTCTATAGGGTTGGCAAGGATGGGTGTAAATAATCCTTTAGATCCTAGATTTAAATGAACTTGCCCTTTTATTTTCCATATAGTACTCACCCACCCCATGAGGGATTTTTCAGATGGTCATATGCCCATGAATTTTCCTATTAAAGAGTGATCCTTCATGTTTTGAATATAGTTTCCAATATTAGGTGAGGTCACTTCATACTTGGGATTTTTTTGTGTGCATGCATGACAATCGTTCACCTTGGTTCTGTCAGATGTGGGGTTATGCGAATCCCCAGGCTTGTCCTTTCCCTCCTTACCTGTGCCCCCCATTTCAGTATCTTCTGGTCGTTGTTGTGCTTTCCCCAACACTGCATCCTTAAATGTTGGTTGACTTTGTTGGCTTTTGTCTCAGGATTTCCTCGAGGAATCTATCAACCCCGGTGATCCCACCCCTTTCACCTCTATTTTCGAGCCTGAAATCCACGCTCAAACCCTAAACCTTAACCTACTTTGTTGCTCTCACTCTTCATTGTTCTCTGATGCTTCAATTCTATGAGTTTCAAGAGTAATTAAAACAAGCATTACCTTCATTATAAATATCACTTTACATAAACAAATAAATTGTAATTACATGAAGCATTATCCTCAAAATTGTGTTGAATATTCATATGAAGAAAAACTATGTAATATTAAATTTGAATATATTCCTCAYAGGGAAAAAATACAAATCTATAGGAAGAGTAATTGAAGAGTCTACWATAGGATATCCAAAGGTTGGAGAATTTGAAAKCCAAAAGCCATGTACAATTTATAAATAGTGTCCTTGCATTCATGCAAAGGGGTGTCTTTTTGGCATTGGAAGCTACCTTCATATGTAAATGAGAGATGTGGTTAATTGTTGTGCTTATTGTCTTGCAATGTTTTGACTAGTTGTAGACTATTCTCTCTAGTCTTGCCTTTTCTTGATGTTTGCAAGTCTAGACATTCGAAACTATAGAATACTCTCATATTTATGACGTATTTTCTTTCTTATCATTTGTATTGCTAATCATTGATGTGAAGAAGGTCTCTCTAGGTGGCTTTTAGGCTATCCTCTATTTTTCAAAGTTGCTCGAGGATTGTGCAAGCTCTACTTGGTGGACTATTTCCCTTGATGTTTGTATTTATCTTTTTGTTTCATGTCAATCATGGATTAAATAATCTTAGATATGATTAGATTAGTTGTTAGATATAACACTTTGCTAGAGGATTGTGCAAGCTCTACTTGGTGGACTATTTCCCTTGATGTTTGTATTTATCCTTTTGTTTCATGTCAATCGGGGATTAAATAATCTTAGATATGATTAGATTAGTTGTTAGATATAACACTATGGATTTTCATTTACATCTACATTTTATTTTTAGGAGAGAATGATCCATATGGGGTTTGAACTTTGTTCAGATAATTTTTGGCCCAAATATTTTTTTTTTAAGTAAGAAGTATATTATATTAGGAACCTTCCAAAACTGTAGCAGAGTTACAAAAAGTAGTAATAGTAATGCTATAATAACTGGACTGCCCCAACAGAGGGGAAACCAATCCAGCCAACGAATGGTTCAGCAAAGTAATAAAAGACTGTTCATCAACTAAACCTGAGCCTAAGATACTGTTCATCAACTAGTTTGTTCATCAACTAAAAAGACATAATAAAACACTACAGACTCAGACACCTGGTGGAGATCCCAGCCACGCAGCTTGGAGGTCCGCTGTCCATGGCTCCTCCTCGATGTAGGTCACCTCATCTTCCCATTGTCGCTCAACCTGCATTTCGTTCGTGGTTCCATCAGCCTTTGTGGTCTCACTATGCTCCCGGACCCCTGCCGAGTCCTTCTCTGCTGCACTGTGTCCCTACATGCACTGCACTGGTTCCTTCAGTGAAGAGCAATGTGGCTCGTCATGCCCCCCACCTGGAGTGGCCCTGGGGTCCATCGAGGGGGTCTCTTCTGCCGCGTTCGAGGAGAAATCTGCCTACATGGGGGCAAGCGTCTGAAGGAAGGCCTCCACCCACTCATCGGTTGCCTGCAAACGGAACTGGAGATCTGCCACCCCTTGACGAAGCTCAAAAACTAGGCCATGGAGAATTTCTAGGTTGGTCTTAAAATGCTCACTGGTGTAAGAGTCAGCACCCTCATGCCTACTGCGCGGAGGAGGCTCACCGCTCGAGCACTTCGGAGGGTTAGGGGTCATCTTGGGGCCAGTGAAGGCCATCGTAGGGCGCAGGAATGAACTCGCTAGCCTGGGTGGTAAAGCTAAGCACCCCAATTGCAAGTTCGGCGGTCCAGGAAGGGGAGCCAGAGGATGCGCTGACTAGGGCAGGGGGGAGGAGTCGATAGAGGGTGAGGCGGGGGGAGAGACCGAGGGCGGGTGAGGCTTCCAGGGAGAGTCCCTCCGTGGTCTTCCCCTGGGACGCGACATAGGGAGGAGGTGGCTATCGGCCCGCAAGAGCATAAACACAACTGCAAGGTTTGTGACCTGGTGGCCAGTGGAGGTGGCCTCGAGCCAGCGAATGCTATCCTGAATGGGCCCTGGCCGCCATGGCTGCACAAGGGAAGGTGCTTCAACCCGCAGATGGGGACAGGACAAAACCATAGTTGCAAAAACCATACTATGACGCGGATATAAGCCACACAATGACGCAGAGAGGAGTGCATAAATGCACACTCTAATCAACTTAAAGTGCATTTAAATCGATGGGAGGGTGACGAGCTATGGCACGAGCCCGTCACGTGGCTTAGTGCCATGGTGGTTGATGCCCTCCCTCTCCCTCCGCCACATGCCCCGCACTAAAACCCCATCCGGGGGGACATCCACCAATTCCGATTTGCGGATGCACTGCTGGAGAATAGGATGATCATGATCCTGGGCTGAGTCGCAGTGGAGTTCTGGACCGCTCCAGTTGGTGCCCAGATTGGCTAGTTAGTCTGAGACTTTATTTGCTTTCCTCGTTACGTGAGCTAGAATTATAGCCTGATTTGGTTGCATTAGATCTGCAATAATTTTCAGGCCATGTGAGAGTCTCCAACTTGGCGAAATTCTATCTGGATTGGCCGCATTTATGATCCTGCGCAGTATGCCAATGATGATTTATGAGTCCCCTTCGACAATTACCTTGGCATAGTTGTTTTTTGTGGCTAATTGCAAACCTTTGATAAGTCCCCAGAGTTATGTTGTGTTATTCGTCGAGTGCCCGATGGAGCCGGTGCCTATGACGATTATGTGCCCATGATGGTTGTAAAAGACTACTCCATAGCCAACTGCCCCTGGATTACCCTTGGATGCTCCATCAAAATTGAGCTTGATGAAATCTTCCGGAGGGGGGTACCAAGAGGATGGACTGCTAGAGGGGATGATGGCAGGAGGGGAGGGGAGATTCTGAAGGGAGGGAGGTGGTAACCAATGCCGGAGGATGGGGAGTTCAGAGGGCGGACAAGTTAAGTCTGCGCTGGACCAGTTTCGCAGGTGGAGAGTCTCCACGTTATTGCGATGGCAGTATCTCCAACACTGTTGCCACGGGATAGAGGTGCTTCTGAAGATTCTCCTGTTCCTTTCTTTCCACACTTGCCAAAGAATAAAACTAGGTAAGAGTTGCCAAATGCGATTAAGGAGGGGAGAGTGAAAATCCTTGTCTCTCCATTCCATTATAGTTTCAAGGATGCTATCCCTGAGGTGATCTGAGGTGCGCATGATGATCGCCGCTTGATCCCAGATTTGAGCTGTGTAAGGGCAAGAATTGAGGAGATGGTTCATAGTTTCCTCTGCTCCTCCACACAGTATGCAAAGAGAAGGGCCCACAAATCCTCTTTTCATGAGGTTGTCCCAAGTGAGAATGTTGGAGTGGGAGACCAGCCAAAGGAAAAGAGTGACTTTAGGCCAATGTTTAAGACTCCAAATTTTGTTCCAGATCTTCGAAGCCGGGAGGAGGTTTGACTGAGTTTTAAGTTGGTATGCTTCCCTTGTGCTGAAGGTTCCCTGTGGCTTGTATCCCCATTGAAGCATGTCTTCTCCTGCAATTTTAGGTATTTTCCATTTAGCCATCTCTTCTTGCAAAGGTGTCAGCTATAAATGCGCCTCCAGATTCAGGCATTCCCTATCCATGTGCCAGCATCTCCAGGTGTTTTCCATGGGATTGTCCTGCCAGTAGTCCACCACCCTTGTCAGGCCTGCCCGTGTGTCTAGGGCGCAGATGTCACGGGCCCATTCTTCATCTTTCAGAGCTGGCCACTGCCAGGAATATTGCCAGAAAAGAGTCGTTTCCCCATTACCAATCTCCCAAAAAGCGTGTTGAGTCACCAATTGTCTGTTCTGCCTGGCTGCTGTCCATATTAAGGAGCCCGGGTTGTCCCCATTCCAACGGATTAGGTTTTTCTCAGCCACATTTGGGGCATATTTCTACCTCCAGAGCCTGGCCCAGAGGTCCTTTGGGTTCTTTAGCCAGCGCCACCAAATTTTGGCGCTGAGGACCTTATTCATTATAGAGGGGTCCTTTAGTCCCAGTCCTCCTTGTTTTTTGGGCTGGCAGAGTTTGTCCCAGCTGACTAGTGCCATTTTCTTACCTTTGTTGAGGCCTTGCCAAATGAAATTTCTCTGTAGGTTTTTGATGGCCGTGATGATGAACTTTGGGGCAGCCAAAGCTGAGAAAGAATAGATCGGTAGGGCCTGAAGAACGGCTTGGAGGAGAATGAGACGGCTGGGAAGGTTCAAAGCTCTATAAGTCCAGGAAGAGAGTCGTTTAGAGAAAGAGGAAAGGAGAGGCTCCCAAGAGGAATTGTGGAGGGCATTATCGATCAATGGGATGCCTAAGTATTTGGACGGAAGGGAGCTTCTGTTGAAACCCAGGATATCCAGGATGTGGCGTTGAATCGGTGGGGGCGTGTTGAAGAAGAAGATTTGAGACTTATCCTTGTTGCAATCTAGGCCTGAGGCATCAGAGAAGGTCTGGAGGATCTCCTGGATGGAGTTGGCTTCACGGACAGTAGGGTTGCCCATTAGGAGGGTATCATCCACAAATTGGCTATGCAAGATAGGGGGAGAAATGTCGTGCAAGGGTAAACCAGTCAGTAGGTTATTACCTAGGGCTGCATGAATGGAGCGGCTGAGGCCTTCGACTAGGATGATGAAGAGGAAAGGGGAGAGGGGATCGCCCTGTCTAATCCCTCTGGAAGGAGAGAAGGGTCGAGAGGGGACTCCATTGATGAGAATAGAGAAGAAAGTTGTGGAGGTTAGATTCATAATCCATTTTACCTAGTCCTGATCAAAACCAAAAGCCAGAAGCATTGCTTGCATATATTCCGACCTTATCTTATCAAAAGCTTTAGATAGGTCTAACTTGAGGAGCATACCAGGGGTTTTGGTCTTCTGCAAGGAGTGAATTACCTTATAGGCTAGGATAACACTATCCAATATTTGCCTTCCTTCGACGTAGTCGGATTGTTCAAGGGAGATGATTGTCGGTAGGATGGCCTTGAGTCTTCGAGCTATCACCTTGGTGAGGAGTTTGTAGATGACGTTGCAAAGAGCTATAGGTCTGTACTGCTTGGGCCGATAAGCTTGCCCCTCTTTGGGAACCGGGGTAAGGAAAGTGGAATTAAGAGCTTGGAGGACCTGTCCCATAGCTCGAGAGTCTTCCAGAATTTCCCAGACCACATTCCTTATCATCGGCCAGCAGTGGTGGAAGAAGTCACTGGTGAAGCTGTCGGGCCCAGGAGCTTTGCACCTTGGGGTTTCCAGAAGTGCTTGGTCTACTTCCTCGATGGTGAAGGGTCGAAGGAGGGCCGCATTTTGTTCTTGGGTGATGAGGGAGGGCACATGTCGCGTGACCTTATTGATAGTTTCCTGTCGATCTTGGATGGGCTCCGTGAGGAGGCCTTGAAAATAATCGAGTAGGGTCGTTTCCATATCAGCATGGGAGTGGATGGTTTCCCCTTCATCTGAGATAAGATGTGTGATCTTATTAGAATGCCGCCTTTGGATGACAGTTCTGTGAAAGAATTTGGTATTGCGTTCTCCTTCTTTGAGCCACTGAATCCGCGACTTCTGTTTCCATAAGATTTCTTCCTATTTCTTCCTAGCTTCCAACTGTTGAGTTACTTCCATTTCCTGGGTTTTTAGTTCCTCTGTCAGCCCTTGGTCACTGATCTGCTGCTGAATTTCATCCATTTGTGCTAACAGCATTGTTTGGGATTCAAAAATGTTGCCAAAGGTATGCATGTTCCATAGTTTAAGAGTTTGTTTGAGATTTTTTAGCCTTTACTGGAACTTATACATCTTGGATCCATGAGGAATCGTTGCCTCCCTCCACCATTTTTGAATGTTTGCTTGGAAGTCCGGGTGTTCTAGCCATAACTGTTCAAACCTGAAGGGTTTTTTGCTAGTTGTAGCCGGGACATCCAGCCATAATTGTATGGGCCAGTGATCTGATCCAGAGAGGTTCATGATAGTAGATTCCATTGTCGTGCCCTCCATCATGATCGTTTCTGAAATGAGGAATCGATCAAGTTTGCAATCTATTTGATGTGTTCACGTCCTTCTGTTTGTCCAGGTGTAAATGCCATTGCCAGCCTCTAGGTCAATGAGATGAAGATCGTCTATTAGGCCATTGAAATCTCTAGATTCTTGATCCAGCCTCCTTGAGCCACCTTTTTTTTCCTCCAAACTGCGGACAATGTTGAAGTCCCCCCCAACAATCCATCTATTGTGCTGTGTGAGACTGGCTAAATAACTTAGGATTTTGAGGAAGGCTTGCTTGTCCCGCGGAGTGGCCGGGCCGTAAACATTGGTCAGATGTCTGGGTTTGTTTGAGCCGATAATCCTATACTCAGCTGTGATGGACCATTTGGTGGTGAAGAAGTTTTCCAACAACACGACATTGGTGTTCCAGAGGATTGTCAGTCCTCCAGCCGTTCCTGTGGCATCGATCGAGGCCGCTCTTCCCTGCCTCCAGTAGTAGGGAAGTAGCCTGTCAATGTCTTCTGAAGCGCATTTTGTTTCCTGCAATAGAACAATGACTGGTGTTTCCATTAATATCAGCTCTCGTAGAATTTTTTGTTTGCTACGTCCATTGAGGCCTCTGATATTCCATGATATGATCTTCATGAGGAAGGAGGTGTGGAAAGAGGAGGGAAGCTGTCCGAGATTAGATGGACCTGCCCTGAGTGTACCATGAAGTTTCCTATTTCCTGTATGAGCTTGTTTGTGGATTTTCTCCCCCTTTTCTTTTCATCTTTCTGGGTTTTATTTGGGTTCTTTGCCTGGCTACCCTGGATTCCCAAGGCCTTGCTAGCACGTGCTGAGGATCCAGCTGAAGAGTTGAGAAAAGATTTGTGCACCTTTCGCAGCTGGTCTCTGGGTATGGTGTAAAGCTTTTGCTGCCTATAGGTGTGCTCCAAATGTTCTAGATCTACCCCTGCTAGATCTTGCTCCTCCATCTCCATTTCCTCGTCCTCGTCCTCTATCTCTTGCAAGTCTTGTGAAGCCCATGGCAGGTGTAGGGGAGGGAGATCTGGTTCCTTATTCTGAGGGGTCCGTTCAATACTTTGGCTGACTGACTGGGGATCCTTGTCCAGGGGTAGTACATTCGGGTTTACCGGGGTTGTGGGGTTCTCGGGTTGATCATGCAAAATTGCAAACCTATTGTTGGTTGAGGGATCTTTACTTACCTGAGCTGGTTGCTTTCTACCTCCTTGTCACCTCTTCCCTAGTTGTTGTATGAAGCCTTCCTTGTCTTTGTCGCTTTCTGGGTTCCCTTCTTTGTGGACCAAATTGAGAGGGCATTCTCGAAAGCGATGACCATGTTCGTGACATTTCCTACATCGGAACGGGATGTGTTCATAATCAATGGTCTGCGACCAGTCCTCATCATGATACTCCAGCGTGATGGATCCTGGGAGTGGCTTTGCTATATTCAGATATACACAGATTCGTGCATATGAGGTGTAGCACCGCTGCTTGGTAGCTTCAGAGGATTTAACATAGACACCAATGGTGTTGTCAATGTCGGCTAAGACCTCTTCTAACCAGAATTCCTGGGGAAGAGAGTACAGTCTAATCCACACCGATGCATGGGCAAAGTCTTCCTTCTCCGGGCTGAACTTCTCTGTCCCGAATCTCAGAAAGAGTCCAGCCGAGTTGTAAAAGTATGGGCCCCTGTCGAAGATACGATTGCGGTCCTTAAGATTGTGGATGATTATTGTGAAAAACCCCTTGGATCCCAGTTGCAGGTCGTAATGGCCTTTTGGTTTCCACCAGTGCTGTATCCACTTGATTAGATCACGCTTAGAGGGCCAGAGCCCTAGAAATTTCTCCACCAGGGCATAGTCTCGCATATACTGTTTCTGCTCTTCTATGCAAGGCGCTCTTCTGATGTATTTTGGAGCCTATGGTGCCTGTGGAATGCATTTGCCCGACGTCCAAGGTACTGATGCTTTTGTTGGGCCGGTCTCCCTAACCGTGTCAATCTCCATTTCCCGGTCCTTGAAGGTCCCGTCCGCGAGGAGCTGTGAGCGAATATCTTGAGGCGGCTCAAAGGTCGTCCTTTTTCCTCCTGCTTCAAGGTTCCCGTTTTCCGTTGCATGGCTGTAGGATATTCCAGTCGGCACCCCTTCCCTGTGAGCCATGAGCCCCCGCGGGGCAGCCGTCGTGGAGACATAGTTCGTGGTAGCGGCAGTAAAATTCTAAACCCTAGTTGCAGAGCTAATCACGAGCCTTGGCCCAAATATTACCTGCAATAAAGACATGCAAATTTATTTTAATGTCTCCTCTCCTTTTTTAATTTTGCATCTACGCCTATGAGGACCTTTTTGTGTGCCCCTGGTACACTATCCTTTAATCCCCTCAACCTTCCTATTGGTCATAGACAACCTTTCCCTTCAAATATCTTAAACATAATCCAATACGATACCAAGTTTAGTCACCTAACATCTCTTCAAGGATTTAACCCACAACTAAGTGTTCATCCAACAAACACTCAATTTCAGTAGGCACCATGTAATCTTGTAGCAAACTCTCCTTCCTTGTAAGAAATTAGTGATACAAGAAATCATAATTTCCAACGATCTAGAGTTCCCATAATTTTTTCAAAGATATGGATCTATTCAGAATGAGGAAATTTCCCTCAAATCATTGTTTCACCATACGCAAAGCTTGAATTATGATGAAACTCTAATCATACCTAAAATTTAACACAACAATATAGCAGTATAGAGCAAAGAAAAAAAAAAATTATATGTCAAATTTTGTTGATCATTATGTTTCTCAAAGTGTAATAATCATATATGACATGTATCATCTTCATGTACTAAATTATTCAACCTAATGAAAGAAAAAATGTTCCAATGAATGTGATTCAATGGTCCATTCGCTGGCTCGGCCTAAAAGTGTTATATAGATATTGAATCAACATTGCTTGGACAAGCAAATGATAGAGGAAGATGTAGATTAATGTTTTTTTTTTTTTTTGAAAATAGTTTTTTTCCAATGAATCTAAACATCTAAACAACGGTTAGGAAATTCATTGTTTGGTTGTGGGATCCATCCACTAAAAAATGTGTCAGAATTAAGAAAATAGAAAAGTTGAAATGGAATGCTAATCATTAGCTCTCATTTGATAATGAATAAAAAGAGAATTTAGCAAATTTCTATGATATAATAATTGGTCAAATATCTTTTTAATGTGTAAGAATTAAGAAAATAGCAGAGTTGAAATGGAATGCTAATCTTTAGCTCTCATTTGATAATGAATAAAAAGAGAATTTAGCAAATTTATATGATATAATAATTAGTCAAACTTAGTAGCTTTTTATCATCTTAAAAGAGGCAAGTGGGGTTGTAAACAACTTGCAATGTGAGCTGTATGAGAAGGAAATGTTCACACGCTCCTCGCAACAAAGAACAAAGAATTATTCCATACATAAAATTATTATTTTTTAATTTTTAAAATGAAATTATTTATTTATTATTTTTATTTTTAATTAATTAAATAAAATTATGAACATAAAAAGAAATATTTGAAATTTTGTGATTATTATTTAAAATAATTGAAAACTAGATATGAGCACACAATTAATGCAACCACTACCACAGGGTAGGGAAACATACATGTGTTTTTTTATTAAATATAGATTGTTATTATTCATTAGTTTTTAGTTATTATTTTGTCTTAGTATTATTATTGTCAATTTAGATTTATTTTGACTTTGAATTTATCATGTATTAATAGGGATCAAATTTATCCACTTGTAAACCTTTTATTATGTTTTTTTCAATCTAAATAAAACTTGATTTCTCTTTGTGTATGATAGATTTGGGATTAAGATAAATTTATGATAATTTTTAAGATACACTCATGTTCACATGTCAACTTGAGAATGAAAGAAATTACACATTTTCTTCATGAGTAGCACACTATTAAATGTTTTACTCTGGGGTTTTGAAATTATATCTATGCAGTTTTGAACGGGAATAATACTTCTTTGTTGTTTTGAAGGAGATATTTTATTTCTAACATTATATATTTGCAGTTTTGAACGGGAATAATACTTCTCTTTCGTTTTTAACTTTTTTTTCCTAGAAAACTCTCTATAGTTTGTCTCGGTTTCTCCGAAACTTCTCTGCGGTTTTCGTAAATTATTTTTGACCTCTTCAACCGATTGAGCAATTAGACATGTGAAATGAGGTGAGTCACTTTTTACTTTGATTCAATTTTAATTTAAAATATATTTATAAAAGGGATTTAAATATATTTTATTTATTTATATTTTAAGTTTCATAAGTAAAAGTTGATTTGAGAGATAATAATTAATATAATTATCATCAATTAAAAAAAAATCCATTTTTAAAGTCAATCCAAAATAATAATTGTTACATTTTTTTCTTTTCTTTTCAATATGAGCACTCCACTACCTATTCCAAAAACTCATCCTAACAAGGGGAAGCCCCCCAAAATCACCCTAGAGATCCTTTACGATTACATGGAATCAATAGAAAAAAAGAGAGAAGAGAGAGATGCCAAAATCCAAATAGAGTTAGAATCATTAGAAAAAAGGAGTGAAGAAAGAGACGTAAAACTCCAAATAGAGCTAAAGGCAATGATTGATAAAAAAAATTAAAGATACCATTCAAACTCAAATAGAGGATAGATTCTTAGGGTTCAAGAGTGAATTGCAAACAATGAAGGATAGTGTCGTCGTCCTTATACACACTTGCAAACATGAGCCAAGTCCTGTTCACTTAGTGTGTCCTTGGAGGCACAATGGCTAGGTTCAAAGCCCACGTTGTCACTTTGACTTGAACCTCTTCCGTCTATGCTCACTCCTAGGGAAGCCAAGGGGGGTAGTCCCTAGTTTCTAGATAAGTTTTAAAGTTAGGTTCTAGGAATTGATTTTAATTTCTTAAGGTTAGAGGGGATCTATCCTAAGATGATAAGGCAACAATGCAAGATGAAATGGTTAGTATGTCAAGCAAGCCTTTCCCTAGGGAAACTAAGACTAGTGCCTAAATTTGGGCAAGGGATCAACTAGATGTTAAGGTGTTTCGTTACAAATATGATTACAAGATGTACAAAAGAATAATTGAATCAAATATTAAATACAAGATTTACAAGTAAAGAATGCTAGGGTACAAAAAGCAAGCTAACCACTTTTAAGTATTTGTGTGCGGGATATAAGGAGATCAAAGCATCATCACATTTATGAGATTATCATCAACACATCAACAAAGAATATTTAGAGATTTTAAGCACAAGTGTTATAAGGATGATGAAGATTACCCACTCTTAGTTGTTAAACCCGCAAAGTATTTAGATATTTTTAGCCCAAGGTTGGATTATTAAAGGTTTCTTAAGATTATCAAGTTTTAATTACCTTTATTAAGATTTTCACCAAAGCCTCCTCCTCCTATTTCCAAATGGTTGTTGGATGCTCAAGATAGTATAGCAACGAGGCTAACCCTAGCTATCACAGTCAGCCCAAAACATTGAGTTTTTACGGAAATGACACTCCTTTGTGTTGTGAGACTGTCCCCAGCCAATCACCATCCATTGACCTCCTCAATACCCATTTTAGATGGTGAAGATGGTGGTCTAAGGTACCCTATTAATTCTATTAAGTTAATATATGAATTAGGTAGACTTTTAGGTGTATTTTAGAGTGTTTTAAAGGTTTTATGACACTTTTAAAATGTGATTTAGTTTTATGGCCGAAACTCACTTCATCTTGAAAAAGGTGTTGCTTGAGTTTATAAATGAAAAGGCATTAACACATATATGCTATGCGAGAACAATTACTTAATGCACCAATATGTAGCTTGCAAAATTAAGAAGCAAAAATTAAGGGCAAGAACAACTTGCCAACAAGAAGAAGAAGAGAACCACACTTATCTTGTGTTGAGTTAAAGAATTAAGATCAAAGCATCAAGTGTGATGAACAAGATTTAAGTGTTAGCCTACACTATCAACTTAACCATGAAGTTACTTCTAATATGTGGCAAGTGGTCTTAAAAGATTAATGCATGAAAGAAAAACACCATTTACTTATGGAAGCATTTAAACATTTAGGGTTTTAGATCTAAGCATGTAAAATAAAGATTGAACTTTGAAGAGCCTAAGTATGCAAATAGATCCAACTAAGTTGATTATGCCCACTAGGCTTAAGCTAAATATTGATTATGTATGAGATCTAGATCTAGAATATTTTAGACACTAAGCACTTAGATCATCAATCACATATTAAACCCTAGCCTTACCACTTGGGGTATTCATCTCCCAATAGGTAGGCAATTATTAGGTTCACTTAACTTAAAAAAAATTGAGCAAAGAGAGAGGTAAGAAAGCAAGAAGAATGAAGCAAGGAAAGAGACAAGCAAACAAAGAGGGAAACCCTAATCCCCACGTCTTAGGGATTGGGAGATGCCTTTCATCTACCAAACCCCACGTCCTATCTCAAAAGGTGCCAAAAATGAAAAAAATGCAAAATCTAAACTAAACCCTAGCTATGCCAAGGCTCACATGTGGGAGGAGGCCATACCACATCCTTCTCCCACAACTATGAGCCACTAAATCAGAAAAATAAGAAGAAAAATGCTCAAGAAAGCTCTAAAAATGAAGAAGGAGGTTGAGAAATAGCTACCAATCCCTTGAGGGGTCTTTGAGTGTTGTGTGGATGCCTTTGGGTAGCCAAAACCCCTCTCAACCAGATCTGAACCTGCAAAAACCAGCAAGGTATCCTTGCTGGAAATGATACACACAACAAGAAAAGTGAAGAAAAAAATTTGTCTTTTTAGGGCAAAAATTTTCCTTAAGAAAATATTGATAAAATTGATTTAAATGACCAAATCTTACTAAGTTAAACTAGCTGAAATATATGTGAATGTGAACAGAAAATAGAAGAAGAGTAAAGGGTGAGAAAAACATGGAGTTTGTATGTGTCTCAAGGGAAGAATCTTCCTTTGTGCATTCCCAATGAAACCCTTGAAGCTAAATCTGCAAAACTTGAGAGGTGATGTGCATACAAGAGATAATATGTTGCATATACTAACAAGATGACATTTCAATCCTATCTAGAAAAACAAGATATATAGATCTACAAGCATGTGCATTAATAGATCTACCCAAGTAACATTTTACCTAAGATCCAATTTGTGCAATCACCAACCAAATCTAAACAAATTTTACCTCATATGTGTGACAAGAACAAGCATGTGCATAAGTCTTCCAATTGTCCTCCAAAGTTTCTCTTTATTACTCAAGAAAATGGATCTTGGAGAAAACTATCTCCAAAACCCTAACAGCTAGAGAATGGAAAATGTGAAAACAAAGAGAGAGAGAGATCAAGAAATCAAGTAGCATAACAATAGCTCAAGATATGGTGAGTTGGGAGTGGGGAGGGGGATCTATTTATACTTGGAGAGGCAAACACACCCCTCTTGGATCAATTCCAAGTGTCCAACACCAAGCATAAGAAGAGATCCCAAGGCTAGGGCACGCCATCTAGGGTTTGGAGTTTAGATCTAAGGTGTAGAAGAGTGTTAGGGTGTTGGGATCACACAAAAGTGTAGTGGGAGGCTTATGGGATACGTGACAAGGGAGAGAAAGGAGCCCAACCATCAAAAAACGAATTTTCCTAAGAGATCCACAAGAGGGGGGGCGTAACTCTCCTTAGAGGGCGCACCATTTGGGGGAGAGGAGAGGAAATAATGAGGGAAGGGGAGTGGAGAGGCATTGGGATGAAGCAAAGAGGTATTGGGAGTCTAGGAAAAGCATGCCAAGGGATAGCATAAGTCTCCCATTGATTTTTTTATCATTTGTTTTACTTTTTGGAGACTTTCTAGAAGGAAGGCACACCACTCTAGGAAAAGTGACGTTTTTGCTTTATGGCTAGGTGGGGGGGTGATGTGAGGGTTGGAAAAGGTTAGGAAAGGT
>JZKD02S0491397.1:143437-154160 GCA_000966675.3 Picea glauca
ATTTTCCAACCTATACCCATATTAGATCTCATTTTCAAAATATTTGTCACACTACCAACCTTCCTAACCTCTTAACTCAACAAAAGTATGGTGATCTTGGAAAGCTTCTCTTAATGTGTTTTGAGCACAGAAACAAAATTCTAAAGAATCGCAAGTAATCACTCACCCTCTTAAGATCTGATAGACCAATTCAGTCTTAGTGGATGTTAATCATTAGCATAAACATAAAATAAAAAACTAAGAGAGAAAAATAAAAACAAATAAATAAAATTGAGAAAAAAATTTAAAAAACTAATAGAGAAAAATAAACATAAAAAAATGAGATAAAAAAATTAAAAAACTAAAACCTAATTTGCTCACACCATTCCCTTTTAATTATATATTTTAACAATTTTTTAAAATAAATTTACAAACAATACAAATTTAATAAAAAAAAAAAATCAGAACCAATATAAACACAAATTTAAAAATTTAAAAAAAAATCAAAACAAAAAAAATAAAATAAAATTTTAAAAAATGTTAAACAAAATTTAAAATAAAAACTTGAAGAGGGTGGGGGAAAGTCTAATCACCCTACCCCTCTCTATCCTGCGAATGGCCCCACTCATATGCCTCCCACCCCTCGTTACACATTGGATGAATGATGGGTCTTAACCCGTTACTCTTTCAATGGGTGGTGGGGGGTTTAAAAAAATATTGATTTTATAGGAAATGGTTTAAAAAATGTTACAATTTTAAATCCTAAAAAAAAAGAGTGTTACTAGTAGCACCTTTTCTCGATTGAAGGTTTGTTTTTAAGATTTTGGTTGCAATGGTACCAATGGGTAAGGTTCATTGTTTCAAACAAGTTGTAATTTTAACCTTGAAAAAAAATGAGTGCAATAGGTAGCACCACTTTTGATTTAGAGTTATATTTTAGGGTTTTCGTTGGAAAGGTATTGATTGTTACATTTATTGGTTGTTAATGATGTGGCATGTGTTTCCCCTTTTGTGATACATGATGTTGATTTATGTTCCCTTTAGTTGAGCATTTGAGATGAGTTTGTTTGGTTGGGAGATAGTATATGTGTGATGCACATTAGACTTAGGCCCATTGTTTGATTTAGAGATAGTATATATGTGATGCAAATTAGACTTAAGCTTGTTATCCCCATTTTGTGGATAACTAAGGAGATTATGTCTCGAGGCCCTCAGGTTGTAGATATGGAGTGTCGAGAGACTACATGACCAATAGTACCCTTTGCACAAACGGAAAACCCACTCACCACCACAGATGGTCACAGATTTGCAGATGGAATCCACCACGCCAATTGGCTTCCAGAAGGAAATGGGCCTTACTCCATGAGGTACAAGTTAGTATTATGGTGAGCATCATTTCAATATTTAATCCAATTAAGTATGTTGTATCTTATATTTCTCTAGATTTCATGATATATGCTTGGACATTATGCCTTTTTCCCTGCTTCACCTTGGTGGTTGACATTGTTCCCTAGTAAGTGGTTTTCCTTGGGGATGGGTTTGCTACTAGGAACTCCCTTAAAGATCCATCATACTATTCTCGATCATACTTACCAATTTCCATCATTATTCCCCTCCATTTCCTTGTCTCTTGGGATTTTAGGGTGTATTGACCCAAGAAGGGGTTATCCCTCATTCTATGGGAAGAAGGGGCTAAAGGCCCAGAGGAGTTGATGTTGGGTAAAATATAAAAGCATTGTATAAACCTTCAAGATGTTTCTCCCAAGGATCACCCAAGAAAGAAGTGAAACATTTATCTTTGATTAAAGGGGACCCACAATAATAAAGTATTCTTAAAAGGTTAGTTGAAGGATAGGAGGTCTCATCATAAGCCGACCTATCACGTCCATGAGTATCTAGTGGTATGACATTGTCATCATCTGGTCACCAAACTAGGGTAATGGCTCTCAGTTGCATGGATGAGAGAAAGGGTGTCTCATCACGAGCTAGCCTTCTCATTTCCATTAGGTGTTTGTGGGTGACATTGCCATCATCTTTTCACCACGCCAGGGCAGTGACCTTCAATCTCTCCTTATTCTATGTTGAAAGAAAATACAAATAAATAAAGATAAAAGGAAATTGATGGGCTTGGAAAAAGTGCATTGTGGACAAAGGTACCACACACCCTCTACAAAGGTACCCATGAATGAGACACTACGACCCCTTGTATGTCATGAGCCCTATGCCCATTGAGTCTTGACCCCAACCACTTCATCCACTTTACATGGATTAAAGAGATATCTCTTGGAAACTCTCCTTAATCTAGGGAAAGATCTATCCAATAGGACACCTCGTCAACCATTCCATACTCAAGCTTGACAAGTCGCATAGCGTCTTTGAGCAGTTAATTGTTTGATATAGTGATATTTTATGCACATGCTTAGATGGCTTATTTATTGATTGGATTCACTTATCATGATATTATGACTTGAGATCCTTGGAGGGCATGCTCATTTGTCTTTGAAGGACCTAGTTGGTGGACAGTTTTGGGAGAACAAGCCTAGCTTGGGCTTCCATGGGGCTACAAGCCCACAGGTTGGATGGCAGGGGCCCACATGCTGGATAAGTGAGATCATACTTGGAAGTCCTTGATGATGACTTGGAAGACATAGCCCAGCCCTCACTTTCCAAACGATTTTCCCAGGAGGGGAAAAACATCCTATGTTTTAGCTTGACATCTTGCTTGGGGGGCTCGGGCATGGTGGTGAGGTGCCACTCATTTGACGCATGGACATTTTGAGGAGAATAGGGTCTTCACCATAATGAGAGTGTTTAGATTCTTGACATGTGGCCTTTGGAGGCTTACCCATGCTTCTCCAACACTAACAACTTCTTCAAAGTGGAAAAACATCCCCTAAAGGGAAGACGTCCTTCTGAAATTAGGGTTTTCTTATGTGCAAAAGTGAATTTTAAATGAATTACTTTGTAAAGGGGGTAATATTAGGGATGTTAACCCCTAATCTTGTGTTTTACCCCTTAATTTGTGGACAAGTCACCTTGGTGACATTTGTATAAATAAGAGATCGTAAGATCTCATTTGAACATAACTCTCCCTCATTGTAAGAAGTATTGGTCTAAAATTTTCTCTGTCATTGGGAAGATTGTATCTTTTAGCTCTTGTTTATTGTCATCTCTTAATGTTATGGTTGATGGGAGTAATGCGCTAGCCTTGGAAGGATTATCTCTTGCTATTGTGGTGGATCATCTTGGCATTTTCCTTGAATTGGTATGGTTTTTAATCTCTTGCTATCATTTGTTTCAAGTCAAGGTTATTGTGCTAGGAACTAGGTGGGAAGTATAAGGGCATACGCCCCCACCATAGTCTTCATCACTTTATTCTTCATTTTATTTCTTTAACAAGGGTTTGTTAAGAGAAGTAAAAGGGCATACACCCTCTTATCTTAAACCCTAGCTAGAGAAACTTGCCTTGGGAAGTAAAAGGGCTTACACCCCCAAGGAGGTAGCTTCTCTAGATATTTCTTTTCATGGCCCCATTAACCCAATAGTAAAGGCACTAGTCATTTATTATTGCATTTGAGAAATAAAATATTGCATTGGGAAACATGATTTTCAATCATTGTTACTTCTTGCAAAGTGGATTGTATTCATTGTGCCTTGGTAACCTCACAACCACTAGGGTGTCCCCATCAAGGGGATACTTATTTATTCTATTATAAAATTGCATCTTCAGCCATTAGGGCTGTAGAAAACCTAACTCATTTGCTTGAATACCTCTCTTATCAACCATTGCATTTTGCTCAAAGTTTGAAAACTTACTCTCCTTGGTCCAGTGCACTTTTTGGCAAAGTTTGAAGGGATTTTAGTGGTTGATTTTCTTGCTGTAATACATTGAATGTTACATCCATAAGGCTGATATAATTTTCTGCAAACAAGTGTTTACAACAGCCTTATCTTTTTGTGCTAGAATATTGGCTTTTCATATTGAGTTTAGCTAGTCATTTACTAGTCTTTCTCTTGTACTTTCTACTTGATCTCTAGCATTTATTGAGAAACTTATAGTACCATTTATTTGTTGATATATACTGTTATCTATTGCTTCAAATTAGGGACAGCAATCTTTACTTGTTGATCCAACTAACATACATCATTGCAAAGTGGTTTTTCCTGTGTCTCGGGTAGGTATTTCACCATTTACAGGTTACTCAACATACTTAGAAACCCTTGGACCTTCCCAAGACTTCATTCCACACATTTCACTCCACTTAGACTTGAACTCTAGGGGATCCACTTCCATTTCTCTCCATCTCCATCTCAAACCACCTAGGGTCACCGGGATCGCCTCCCTAGAGTGACCTAGTCACCCTTGAAGTGTGGGACCTACATCGAGGAGACATTGGGTGTAGGATTCCCAAGTTGTAGCATTTTCTTTGTGGTTGGGCCAGGCTTTTCCCAGCCTACAACTTGCACTATAAAAGGGCTCATTCCTAATTCATTCATTGAACTCTTGGAGAGATGGTGAGTGTATACTCTAAAACATTGTTTGCCCCATTTACCCTCCATAGATAAGGGAGACTCTCTTATGTATAATGTTTATTATTAATCAATGTAATGGATCTGGATTCATGCATCATATGTGTTTCTCTTACCCTTATTTTGTTGGTTATTGTTAGATCATATTTTTTCAATGAGATGTAATGGATATTCTTCATTACTGTCATGTTGGCCTTTCCTTACCAACAATTCATTTTAAGGACATGACTTTTGGATTTGAGCTCAAAATTGAGTGATTAATATCTCATTGGAAAGCGTGGATCAAGGAGAGAAAGATCTATAACAAGTTTATATTTTGGCCCAAATATTACTTGCAACAAATGCATGCAAATTACTTGGAAAGTATCCTCTCCTTTTTAATTTTTTGTCTCCACCTATATGGACCCTTTGTGCCCCTAGTTCCATGTCCTTTAATCCATAAACCCTCTTATTGGTCTTAGATAACCTTTCCCTTCAAAAACCTTAAACATAACCCAATATAATACCAACTTTAGTCACCTATCAACTTTAAGGTTTTAACCCATAACCAAGTGTTCATCCAACAAACACTGAAATTCAAGAACATGCACATTCATCCAACATTAACAAGTGAACATAGTGCAATTATCATAAACTTAAAACCCATAAAACTAAAGACTATCATGTCCTTAAAAAAAAATAGATTCTAAACAAGAAAAACTTGAAACCAAGAAGACAACTAAGAAAAAGGGACCTCCCCTTGAACATTAATTAGATCCTTGAAGACCACATAAACCTCCTAAAATGAAGGCCCTTAGTAGTTCATCCACATGCCTTTATCCCATAAAAGGAATGGCTCTTGTGCATGTAATATCCGTGACCATGATTTCCATTTATTATTACATACTAGAACTCATTGACTTATACAATATTCTTTATATTTGATG
This sequence comes from Picea glauca, assembly GCA_000966675.3. Classification (NCBI taxonomy): domain Eukaryota; kingdom Viridiplantae; phylum Streptophyta; class Pinopsida; order Pinales; family Pinaceae; genus Picea; species Picea glauca. The sequence goes on from JZKD02S0491397.1 coordinate 148,873, forward strand.
GGACAACTTCCCCCTTGAGAAGTAACCTCCATTTGAACCTCTAAGTCTTATTAACATCAATGTCCCTTTCCGTCTTACCTAGTTAGAGATATCTCCAAGAGCCTGATAGAGGGTCCCATGGTTCATCTTATTCCTTTTCCTCATCCCATCACCTATTGAATGCATTTTCAACCTGTCTCAAGCCCCTATGTGAGACCTTATTTTGTCATGCATGCATTCTCTTCCCATAATTTATGAATGTCTCTTATAGATTCCATGCATTCCTATTCTAATTAAAGGGATTTATTTATTAAGTCCAAATTTGATGTAATGCCCCTTTCCAATGAGTCTTCTACATGAATTGACGAAATGATCTAAGTAATTCCTGTGGGGCATAGTTAGGAAATTAAAAAGGGAATTAATTAAAAAAATAAAGATGACATTGAGTAAAGTGGGAAAAGGTGCCTAAGTGACTATGGGGAATGTGAAGAGTTACTTAAATTGATTAAAAGGTAAAAGGGTCCCAAAAGAGTCAACGAATGAATTAAAGGGGGAAAAGAGGGCGCCCTCTCTCATTCTCGCATTAGTATTTTCTGATTTCTTATTGAGATAGCTCATTGTGGTTTTGGAACTCTTGGGACAGAAACCCTAGGAGTGTTTTATGGGATTGGCTTCGATGTTGAGACAAATTCACCTTAGTTAGTCAAATTGGGGAAGAGATTATACAGATTTCTTCATGGTGCTTCAGTGTATCTAAGTGTTCCTCCATTTTGGCAGCTAAGTTTCTATTTGTAGTTGAGTTCAATTGTCTATGGATAAGTTATTGCTTGAAGAATTCGATTTGGAACCTTGTGGAGGTTGAGTTTCCTTGAGACTTCAATTTTGTGTATGGTGGGTAACATTCTTTGTGACTGGAGGTTGAATTCCTTAGAAGGACGAACTGGTGTCTATGGAAGGCGAATTTCTAAAGGTATAGGGATGAGTTTGGGTCATTTGTTGTTGTAGAGACCAAGCTCTCTTACCTGGACCAAATATTCTTACTGTTGGGTCGTATACTCAACCAAAGACAACTTATTTCATTTTTGAGTGGGAACATATCATAACTTGACGTATTCTTTAGAGTGTGGGTTCGATTCTTTCTCTTGTGGATGCATTGGGAGTGTGAGTTGATATTTTAACCTGTGGAGGTGACTCTTCTTTATTTGGGTGCATTATTCTTGCATCTGAGAAAACACCTGTGGTGGATTTCAACTTGTAGGAAATGTGAGCATTGTGGCAGCTATCTACAAACCATTCACTTCATTCATGTAATGAATGTCTACATAAAATAACAATAGGTTCTTTATCAGTTATCTGTTGTCTATTTGTTTATTATTCTCTAGGTAATGACTGCTGCAAAAATTTAATACTATGATAGCCTTGAGTTTCATGTATTGGTGTTTAAGAGTAAACCATAATAGAACTAGTTATTTTATTTTTTGTTTTCTATCTTGTACTATGGATGCCAAATAAATTTAAAGGGGAAGCAATAAATTGTTTTAACCTTTCAACAAGTTGCAAATATTCAAGAAATTTAAACAACAAAGTGTTTGAAAGAATATCCACACAATAACTGAGGTAAAATTCAAAAAACTTATCAAGGGACATTACAGTTGTATCAGAGCAGTGTATCCTCCCAGCCTGAGGGGGTTTGTTGTTCATGAGGAACAAGAAGTCATGATGGGGGATAATAATGAGGATAGATATATACAAATCCTATAAGGCTTAGCTACGAGGCAACAACAATTAGCACAACTATTGGCACAATTGATTGCTAGTAACCAGAAAAATCAGAACCATGGGAGTAATAATGGTGTAAGGGGTTCCAATGTGAAAAATGGGAACAATGGTGAGGGTATCCATCCTGAGATTCTTGCACCTAACCACACTAGGATTTGTGTTCATGTGGGTGCTAGGAACAATAGTAGGACAATCCCTAGACCCCTTATGCCTCAGTTCTTGGGAAACCAACAAACGAAGAATCAAGGGAAGCAAGTTCCAGGTGATACTTTTCAAGACTATTTGAGAGAGTATCAAGCTCTAGGTGATGATTTTTAGGCATCCATGTCACTACAAGACTTTTGCACGATCAAATACAGGAATAGACCAAGGGATCACAACATGGGGAAATAGAACAAGGATCTCACACAGAATTTGGGAAAGCTATTCATTCCTTCCTTCGATGGGTCTATCAAGAGCACATCTAGAGAATGGGTACATAAGCTAGATATATACTTCCATCCCAATCCTATAAAAGAGGCCGAAGCGATTAATTTCTCTACTCTTCACATTGAGTGGTGGTACCATGGGTTGGTCACTCTGGAAAATGATGCTATCACCTCTTATTTGGAATTCACTTAGAAGTTAATGGAGAGGTTTGATAAGAAGGAACCTAATCAACATTTCAGGGAGTTGGCATAGATCAAGCAGGAGGGAACATCAGATGCCTACATCATAGATTTTCAAAGGTGTGTAGTCACCATGATAGATATCTCTGATCTGATATTAGTGATGTTATTTATTGAGGGTCTATATCAACCACTTCGTATTTGGGTGAAGGATTTCAAACCAAAGATATTACAGGATGTTATCATCAGGACACGAGACATGGAGGGTTCAGTCCCAAAGACAAAGATCTTCTCCAAACCATTCATTCCATAGAAGGAAAAGATAAGAAACCTTCAATGAAAGTAGGGACAAACAAGAAGAGGTTAGATGAGGTGACTTGAAATGAGTTGAGAAAAAATAATCTATAATTCAGCTGCAAAGAACCTTGGGAACCAGGCCATAGATGCATGGGAAAAGGAAAGGTTCACTACATCGATGTGTAGTTAGATTTTAATGAGGAAGAAGAGGTTGCACCAGAGTAGGGAAATGAGCAGGGGAAATCTATTGAGGAGAAGACTCGGGAGGAGGCAAAGGAGGTGGTTATCACCACTTTATCGGGAACACATAGATTCCACACCTTCAGAGTCATAGGGGTACTACAAGGAAAGGGGATCACAACTTTGATTAATGGTGGGGAAACCCACAATTTCATTGATGCAGCTTGGATATCCATGATATGTATGGCTACTAAGGACTTTGGGGGGTTTAGTGTAGTAGTGGTTGATAGGTATAATGTGTCATGCATGAAGAATATTTCCAATTTGGTCATGACATTGGGAAAATACACCTTGATTGATGACTTCTATGTCGTCAATTTGGCAGAATCCATTATATTTTTGGGAGTTCATTGGCTTCAAACATTAGGGGACATCATGTCAAATTATAAAGTGATGATAATTAAATTCTTCACACTGGGAGGTAAACAGGTTGTTCTGAGAGGCATGCCAAATAATACCCCTACGATTGTGTCAAATAAAAGGATGGAGGCCATTTTTAGACAAGGAGATATAGCAAATGTAGTTGAGTGTTTTATCACACAATAGGTAGATGCATAGGGATGACAACACCATCATGTAGATATTCATGAATTGTTGAGCAGACATGACAATGTATTTGGATAGATACCTCCAGGGAGACCACTAGATAGAGGCTTTGAGCACACAATAGAGTTGGAGGAGGGAGCCAAACTGGTCATAACCACCCCTTACAGGCACCCCAAGAAATTCAAATATGAAACATAAAAATCCATCAAGGAGTTGCTTGAGATTGGGCATATCAAACCCAGTTCCAGTCCTTTTGCTTCTTCGGTGGTTTTGGTTAAGAAGAAGGATGGAACTCTAAGGATGGGTATTGACTACATGGCCTTGAACAAAATTATGATAAAAAACAGGTACCATATATCAAGGATCGACGAGCTTCTAGATGAGCTACACGGAGAAGTATACTTTTCAAAGATTGATCTTCGATCTGATTAACATCAAATCGGGGTCAGGGAAGAAGACACTCACAAAATCTCTTTCAGCTGCCATTATGGGCACTATGATTTCTTGGTTATGCCATTTGGGCTGACCAATGAACCTGCTACATTTCAGTCATGCATGAATCACTTATTTAGAAACCATTTGTGGAAGATTTTACTAGTCTTTTTTGATGATCTGTTGATATATAGCAAAACATGGGAGGAATATTTGGGGCACTTAGAGGAGGTTTTGAGCATCATGTAAGAGTATTCATTGTATGCCAAAGATTCCAAGTGTGAATTTGGCATGATAGAGGTTATATACTTGGGACATGTGATCAGTGCACAGGGAAAAGATACAATTTATATTGGATTAGCCACAACCCAATAATATCACACATCTGCATGGTTTATTTGGGATTTGCAATTATTATAGACGGTTTGTGAAAGGGTTTTCACAGTTGGTCGCACCGATCACAATCCTCACAAAGAAAGGAGCGTTCAGATGGACTAAAGAGGCTCAAAAGGAATTTCATTGCATGAAGGAAGTGATGAGAACATGCCCAGTTTTAGCACTTCCTAACTTAACTCAGTCCTTCGTGCTTGAGTGCAATGCATCAGGTGAAGGGATAGGAGTCATTTTGATGTAGTAGAGGCATATGATTTCATATTAGAGAAGGAAACTCTCAAAGAGGGAGAAACTTTATTCCATCTTTGAAAAATAGATTCTCTCCATCATCCATTCCTTAGCAAAGTTTCGACAATATTTGGTAGGTGGGAAATTCATGGTTAAAATGAACCATAACAACTTGAGGCACGTCATGGGGAAAACAGACTTGAATGAAAGAAAAAAAAGTGGTTTAGAAAATTGTAGGCCTATGACTTTGACATCGAATATGTCAAAGGGAAGAAAAATCCAGTAGTCAATGCTCTTTCCAGAAGGCCAAAGATTTGTTCTCTCATAGAGATTTCAGTTGATTGGAAATCCCATCTAGTAGTGGAATATTCCAAGAACAATTTTTCTTGTTAAGTGATGGACCAAAATACGCAAGATGGAAATTGTAAGGTGGTAGATGACATCATCTACTACAAGGACCGTATATATCTAGTTTTGGAGTCAGCACTAAAGGAAAATATCATGAGGGCAATGCATAATATACCATTGGCAGGACACCCGGGGTATTTCAAAACCTACAGGAAAATCAGGGAGAGGTTCACTTGGAAGGGCCTCAAAGATTATGTGTTGAAGCATGTGAGAGAGTGTGTGACTTGTTAGTAGAACAAGTCAAATAGGACCCATCCTGCATGATTATTTGTTAAGAACCAAACATCAATATAGCATAGAAAAACCTCAAGAAAAGTACTCAACGCCTTGAAAAAGAGATAATATCAGATAATAAGCCTCTTCGAGGGGGCAACCTCC
>JZKD02S0491397.1:159116-175820 GCA_000966675.3 Picea glauca
CATTACTAATCTAAATTACAACTAATGGCCTAAGCCGACATAAATAAAATAGCATTACTAATCTAATATGCCCCAATTAAGGGGTAATGAGCCAATATTAGGGCTTAACATTATTACAGATGTTTCCCATTCCATAGTAGAAATGGGAGAGTATATCCATGGACTTTATCACAAGGCTACCAAAGGTCTAGGGTAGATATTGTATCTATGTAGTGGTCAATCGATTGACCAAATTTATACACTTATTTTCCATATCCTGGGAGTATAGGGCAACACAAGTAGCAGAGCAATTCTTCATAGAGGTATTCAGACTTCATGGGCTACCAAAATATATTGTCAGTAACAGGAACAACAGGTTCTTCAATGCTTTTTGGCAGGAGCTGTTTAGATTGGTTGACACAGAGTTGACCCCCAGCACTATTTATCACCCTCAAACAGATGGCCAAATGAATATTGTGAATAAATGGCTTGAGGGATATTTATTTAACTATGTGTTAGAGCAGCATAAAGCATGGGTGAAGTAGTTTCATCTAGGAGAACATTGCTATAACACCACTCATCACATGTCGATTAACATGACACCATTTAGAGCATTATATGGGTACAATGCTTCTTCATTTGTTGACTTGGAATTTGGGGACAATAGGGCTCCCAAAGCCAAGGATTGGATCCAAGAGAGCTAGGACATACTCAAGGCTCTCAAGGACAACTTACAGATGACCAAAAATTAGCAAAAGCTATATGTAGATAGGAACAGGGTTGAGCACACTTTCGAGGTGGGAAACTTGGTTTTCTTGAGGCTACAACCATACAAACAGTATTCACTGAAGAAAAGTGGAGCAAAAAATCTTAATCCATGTTTCTATGGGCCTTACAGGGTGGTTCGGAGAGTTGGAGAATTGGCTTATGAACTGGAGTTTCCATAGGGAAGCAAAATCTATAATGTGTTTCACGTCTCATGTCTCAAAAAATCATTGGGACAATAAGTCACCACTTCGGCAAAGATAATTTCATTAGATGAGGAGGGGCAGTTAGTATTGGTCCCTAAGGAGGTATTGGAGTTCAGAGAGAGGAAACTATGCAATAGGGTGATTCGAGAATACCTCATCAAATGGAAGGACTTACCAGCAGAGGATGCCACGTGGGAGGGTGATCAGATCTTACAACATCCAAATTTGAAGTTTCTTGAGGACAAGCAATCTCGAGAAGGGAAGACTGTAATGTCCCTTTCCAAATGAGTCTTCTAGATGAATTGATGAAATGGCCTAAGTAATTCCCATGGGCCATAGTCAGGAAATTAAAAAGGGAATTAATTAAAAAATTATAGATGATAATGATCAAAGTGGGAAAAGGAACCTAAGTGACTATGGGGAATGTGAAGAGTCACTTAAATTGATTAAAAGGTAAAAGGGTCGCAAAAGAGTCAATGAATGAATAAAAGGGGAAAAACATGGCACCCTATCTCATTCTCGCATTAGTATTTTTTTATTTCTCATTAAGAGAGCTCGTTGTGGTTTTGGAACTCTTCGGACAGAAACCCTAAGAGTATTTTTTGGGATTGGCTTTGGTGGTGAGACAAATCCACCCTAGTTAGTCAAATTATGGAAGAGATCATATAGATTTCTTCATGGTGCTTTAGTGTATCTAAGTATTCCTCCATTTTTCCAGCTAAGTTTTGATTTGCAGTTGAGTTCAATTGTCGTCGGCTAAGTTCTTTCTTGAAGAATTTGATTTGGAACCTTATGGAGGTTGAGTTGCCTTGAGAATTCTTTTTTTTGGATGGTGGGAAGCATTCTTTGTGACTGGAGATCAATTTCCCTGGAAGGATGAACTAGTGTCTATGGAAGGCGAATTTCTAAAGGTATGGAGCTGAGTTTGGGTCATTTGTTGTTGTAGAGACTAAGATCTCTTACCTAGACCAAATATTCTCACTGTTGGGTCATATACTCAACCAAAGACAACGTATTTCCTTGCTAAGTGGGCACATATCAGAACTCGATGTATTATTCAACATGTGTGTTTGAGTCTATTTCTTGTGGATGCATTGGAGTGTGGGTCAATATTTTAACTGGTGGAGGCGACTCTTCTTTATTTGGGTGCATTCTTCTTGCAGTTGAGACAACACTTGTGGTGGATTTTGACTTGTAGGGAATGTGAGCATGGTGGCAGCTATCTATAAACCATTCACTTCATTCATGTAATGACTGTCTACAAAAAATAACAACAGGTTCTTTATCAGATATCTAGTGTCTATTTGTTGATTATTCTCTGGGTAATGACTGATGCAAAAAGTTAATACTACGATAGACTTGAGTTTCATGTATTGGTGTTTAAAATAAACCATATTAGAACTAGTTATTGTTTTTTTGGTTTTCTATCTCATACTGTGGATTCCAAATACATTTAAAGGGGGAAGTTGTAAATTGCTTTAACCTTTTTGCAAGTTGAAAATATTCAAGTAATTTAAATAGCAAGGGGTTTGATGGAATATCCACACAATAATTGAGGTAAAATTCAAAAACATTATCAAGGGACATTACATTTGAACACTTCCCTAAGATCTCATCGGTTCAAGTTCGTAATAATATGCAATCATCACAAGGCCCCTATGTAATATATAATGACATAGAGGGAATGACATGGGGCATGCTTCTAGTTTTATGAATAGTGGTAGGGAGACTTTGGGCAAAGTATGCTATTGTAATATGATTGTATCAAGTATGGACATATGAAATTGTAAATTATGCTTTAGAAGTAATTGTTATAACCTCAAATTTTCTCTCCTCAACGCTACCAATAATAAGTAGTACAACTGTCAAATGCTGACATACATGTACCTTGAGAGATGATTATTCTCTTCATATGAATCATATGTGCCCTACCTCAAAAAAACATGTATGCCACTATGTCACTATGTCTCTCCTCGTGTGAATCATGTTTCTTTTTTGTTAGTTAATTGTTTCCTACTAGTTTATTACATATGCAATATGTTTTCAAATCTCTTCTCAATTTTTTAACATTAGGTATCAAATACAAGAGTTTCAATCTTGGTAGATCATAGAGATGACATTCCTAGTTCACATAACTAGTAAATGGATACAAGTTAGTCCTACATAAGCATGTGTGAACAATGATAATTTTTTTATTTTCTATTTGTGGATGCATGCAACATGGGTATAGTTGGATATGCATTTAATCAACTTGGATAATGTTTTGACCAGTTTTGTAGGTGGAGTTACATGGGTGTTGGCGGTTTGTCCCTGTTATCCCCCATGCTAGGGATAACTAAGGAGACGATGTCTTGAGTCCCTCGGGTTGAAGAAATGGAGTACCGAAAGGTATATGAGAAGACATAGGCCCCTTATCTTACCACACATCACCATTTGATCGATGGCAGCAACATCCACCACACCAGCTTGGCTCACAGAGGACAATAGGTCTTTCTCCATGAGGTAATAAGTTCGGTGTTGTGGTAAGTTTCATTCTAATAAATGAATCATTTGAACATGTTTCAAAGGGTCCTTTCTTGATTTTGAAAATGTTTGCTTGGAAATTATGTCGTTTTCCTCATTTCACCTTGGTGGTTGACATGTTTCCCTAGTAAGTGGTCACCCTCGGGAAAAGGGTTTCTACTAGGTGGTCTCCTTGAAAGGTAATTTTACCACTCCCACACATACTTGTCACTTTCCATACTTCTTCCCTTTCGTTTCCTCATCTTTTGGGTTTTCAGGCATATTGGCCCAAGAAGGGCTTGTACCTCATTTCATGGGAAGAAGGGGCTAAAGGCCTGGAGGTAGATTGTAGTTTCTATAAAAGAATAAGAAACGCATGCTTAAAAAAAAAGTGAACACAACAAATGAGGACCATCAAAATGCGGTCCAACTTGATCTCTACCTACTCAGTGCCCACCCTGATCCCAAATTGCAATTGCTAAAGCTTGAAACCTTGTAAAGGGGACTAGAAAATTACAACTAAATGAAAGCAAGGATTGGAGAGATGGATAAAAGGGGGTCTAGGAAAAATAGCACCTAAATAGTTGGTAACTCAAGAGAAAGGACACCCTCTATAGAGGCACCCATAAATGAGACAATATGAGCCCTTGTATGTCAAGAAACCCCATGCCCAGAAGTCACACCCCCATCCACCTCATACTCTTTACAAGAATTAGAGAGGGTCCTCTTGGAAAAAACGCCTTGACTTGGGAATTATCTACAAAATAGGTCACCATGACAACCCTCTCATACTTAAATTTGGAAAGTTGTATAAGCTCTTTAAGAATTTGTTTATTTTGAAAAGGGGGGATTTGATGCACATGTTTGGGTGATTATTTTATTGTATATGGATTTATTGGCATAATACTTGTGACTTGTGGACCCTTGGAGGATGAATTTATTTCTCTTTCCAAGACCTTTCCAGGTGAAAGTATTTTCATGGAGGCATAAAGTTACTTGAACCTTCATAGGGGCATGAAGCCCACAGGTTGGATGATGATGCACCCCTCTCTTATTGGACACATGGGAGGATGAACATTTCCTTTGGAGGCACTTGGAGACCATGATATGATCATATTCCAGCCCCTTGCACCCCAACGTTGGCCTTTGGAGGCCTAAGGCATCATCTTCTAGGCTCTAGATGTCACATGGGCTTAGGGTTTTTGATGGGGGTTCTCATGGTTTATGGTGATATGACATGGTTTGATGGAGAGAGAGACACTTCCCATGCACTAGAGCACTTGGTGGTAGGTCACATGGCCTTTGGAGGCCCAACTATCTTCACCAAAGATCTTCACGTCTCTCTTGGAGGCCTAACATCACCCTTTAGGGCATGACATCACCCATAAAAGCAGAAATTACTTTATGTATTTGTAATTTTAAGTTGTAAAGGATAGATAGTGAGTGTCGACCTCTCTAATTTGATATTGAATTTTGGAGAAGGGGACAAATTGTTTTTTAGTGATATTGTATAAATAAAGGTCACTTTTATTTCATTTGGACATAACTCACTTGAGCATTACATACTCTTGGCTAAAATTTTTTCCCTACTTGGGAAAATCACTTTATCTCTCTCTTGTGTTATTTGGATGCTAGTACTTGTCTTTTGGTGAATAAAAAATAGGCATTATCTCTTGGAATATTTATTCTTGGTATGTTGGTGGAATATTCTTGATAAGGAAGGGTTTCTTCATGCTTTTCTTGGAATTGGTAAGGAATTTATGCATTAATTTTGTTGTTCTCTTCTTGTTTCAAGCTAAATTTGTATAAACCTTTGGAGGAATATAAGGGAATACACCCTCCATCAAGATCTACTTTGTTATCAATGAATAAGCTACTTTGCAAAGGTTTCTACAAGGAGTAAAATAGGTTACACCCTTGTAGATTTACCTTGCTAGATTTTGTTTGCTCTAGGGTGTTGATAGTTTGGTTGTCATTGATGTCAACCCTTGAAGAAGCCCCGACGATGTGGTTTTGGTACCCGAAGGTGAATGAAAAATATGGACATGACGGACATAGTAAATATAGGAAATACACTCATACATGGATAGTAATCATCATGCCATTTCTGGTGATATGTATAACACCACATAGTTCCTCACAGATATGGAGATATGGCCTTGAGAAGTTTGTAATCCCCAAAGAAGTGGTCAAGAAGCCCCTAGTTGGTTACAAGTCTTTAAAGAAAGGGTAAAGTTGTTGTAACAAGAAAACCCTATAAGCCCTAAATTAAGGAAAGGAGTTACCTAGCACAAGTATAAATATACCTCAAGGATTCATTCACTAGTACACTCACACACTCATTCATTGATTATCTATCTTGTGAACTAGTGATATTTTGCTAAGGTTGTGATGGAATTTTTCTGAGGTAGAAAAAGAGGGTTGAAGGTGAAAGTCTTGGGATTGCAGAAAACCCTATTTTCTGAGGTATCCATGAGTTACAGGTCAGTAGGGTGTGGATGTACGCGGGCTGTAGTGGAGGAAAGTGCAGATATCTGCGGGTTGTAGAAGAGAAAGTCACGTATCTATGAAAATATTATGAAAGTTTCAGTAGGTGTTGATACCAGGTCCCTAAAGGTCTGAAGGGAGTCCACAAGTCAACATCTCAGAGATTCGGGTCATCTACATAGGTATTGGTATGGTTGTATACTTGTTTTGATGGTTATTTTTTGTCATGATATGGTGTATACTTGTGGCATACTTTGCATGGTTGGTTTGGTATTTGGATATGGTATATCATGGTTGCTTGGATGAGTGAGGAGCACTCTTATCTCTGGTTCAACATATGACATGGTTCTTATAGTTCATATCTTTGAGTTGATTATACATGGTTGAGGCATATTCATGTTGTATGGTGGCATATGCATGAGGGACATGCATTGGTTCTTTGAGATACTTCATTGATGATATGGTACATATATGCATATGGTTGATGGTATAGTATATGGTATAGGTTACACATGGTTGATTCTCTAGTTCATGATTCACTATTCCTTATTGATGTATCTTTGGTTCATGATTGATGCATGAGATAGTATGTATGTTGGTATATAGTTGATTCATGGTATGGTATAGGTGTTAGTTGATTGATGAGAAGATACAGGTTGATGATACAGTGACAATGAAAAAGACAGTGGCACAATGGTAGTGATAGTGAAAGTGACAAAGATAGAGCAACAAAGATAGTGGCACAATGGTAGTGACAATGGAAGTGACAGTGGCAAAGTTTGTGATAGTGATAGTTGGTCTACACTTATATTTCAGGGAGGCGGGATGGGGCAAGGATAGGTAGTTGTATCCACCTTCTTGTTCGAGCTAGAGAACTCAGGGGTTTGTATCCTCCTTCTAGTTGGAGCCAGAGAATTCAAGGAATCATAGTTTCCTTCAAGTTGGAGCCTGCGAATAAGTGGTTGGAGCCTCCTTCCAGTTGTAGTTGGAGAATTAGGAATTTGGTGCTTCCAATGAATGTATTCTTTTGATATATAAGAAACTCATTCAGTGGTTTTCTCCCATTTGGGTTTCCATGTAAATTCTACTGTACTAGGTATCTATTGTGATTTGGTGTTGTTTATGCTTATACTATTGATGATATATTGAATATTAATAATAAACTGATAAATATTGTTGGAGAATATATTATGGTTAAAAGTATTATAATTACTCATTACTAATTCACCCCCTCTCAGTAATCCAACATTTGGTATCAAAGAAGGTCCTTCAAGAAGCAGTCTAATCACTGGAAGGAGATCATGGATTACACTAATATTGGGGTACCACAGTTTGATGGTGAGAACTATGCCTTCTGGAGCAGACAAATGAAATCATATGTGCAGGCACAAGGATTTGATGTGTGGTGAGAAGTAGTAGATGGGTACAAAACACCAACAACTCCCCCAACAGATAAGGATGGAAATAAACTTGAATATAATAATGCAAGATTCAAAAATGTCATCTTGAATGGTTTGACTGAATCAATATACACTAAGGTTTTCAACTGTGAATCCACAAAAGAAATATGGGACAAATTTAAGAATATCTATGAAGGAGATGATAAATTCAAGGAAGCTAAACTTCAAACCTTCAGTGTCAAGTTCAAAAAATTAAAGATGAATGAAGATGAAAACATAGCAACTTGCTTTCTATGAGTCGATGAAATAGTAAACATTATCAAAGGTTTGGGAGACGATATGAAGGCACGGTTCGTTGTTAAGAAGGCACTAAGATCTCTACGAATGAGATTTGACTCAAATATTTCATCTCTAGAAGAAAGAGTGGACCTAGATACAATGACCATAGTTGAGTTACATGAGATATTGACTACCTATAAGATGAGGATAGAGCACGATAATACAACCACGAAGGAAGAAACATTCAAGGAATTCAAGGAGACAAAGAAGAAAGATAAACAAAAGCCAAATTCAGACTGTAGCTGCAGCGATGATTCAAAGGAAGATGAAGAGGTGGCTAACTTCGTCAGAAGGCTGAAAAGAGGAACCAAAAAATACAAAGGTATGCTTCCATTGAATTGTTTTAATTGTGATGGTGTTGGTCATTTTTCTAATAAATGTCCCTATAATAAAAAGAAAGGTAATGAAGAAGATGACTCTAAAAATAAAAAGCAAATCCAAAAGGATAGAAGAAGCAAAAGGAATTGTTTCAAAAAAAGTCTCTTCACCAAGGAAGATATTTCCTCATTAGATGAAGATGAAGTCAGTGGCAGTGATACAAAAAGGGTACTATTCATGGAAATAGAAGACTTCGACAAAGAAGGCTCTGAAAAAGAATGTGAAGAGGTAGAACTCGATTACAGGGAAGAATTGATGTGTTCCATAGAAGCTATAAAGAAGGGAAAGAAGAAAAACAAGTCAGTCCAGGAAGAACTAAAGAAGAAAGAAGAAAGGTAATGAAGAAGATGACTCTAAAAATAAAAATCAAATCCAAAAGGATAGAAGAAGCAAAAGGAATTGTTTTAAGAAAGTTCTCTTCACCAAGGAAGATAGTTCCTCAATAGATGAAGATGAAGTCAGTGGAAGTGATACAAAAAGGGTACTATTCATGGAAATATAATACTTCGACGATGAAGGCTCCGAAAAAAAATGTGAAGAGGCAAAACTCAATTGCAGGTAAGAATTGATGTGTGCCATAGAATCTCTAAAGAAGGGAAAGAATAAAAACAAGTCACTCCAGGAAGAACTAAAGAAGAAAGAAGAATATCAAAATTCCAACTCCAAATAATTTGAGAAGACGATCACGAAGCTAAAAATACAGATAGAAGAAGACAAGAAAATTGAATAAGCACTCAGAGGACAATTAGATGAAAAGGACATGATCATTGAAGGGTTATAAGAAAAGATAGTCACTCTAAGAAAATGTCTTCAGAAGAAGGACATGCAGAAAAACAACGCCATTATATTGGATAATATCATTAACAATCAAAGACCTTACTATGATAGATCTGGATTAGGATACAACCAGATGTAGACAGAGAAAGGTTCAAGCTCCAAAACAATAGAGCCATAAGCATAACCAAGAAGCTATGCAGAATTTGTCAGAGGTACCTCTAAGAAAGAAGAAGACATGAAGACTCAAGAAGAAGATTACAAAGACACTACACCACCTAGAAGATTCAGAATTCAGTATCAGCCATAGCTAGATATAGAAAGACCTCAAGAAGAATAAGGATTCATAAGAGTGGCACCATTCAGAAGATATTCCAGTCCCAAGTATCAAATTATATTTCTTGGTTCATGTTATTCATGTAATAATTTTTGGCACAAAGTTGTGAATTGTAGAGCCAATACCAAGAATAGAAGAAAGGATGAAGGTTATTCAATAAATAGTTATCCAAGAAGATCTCATGAAGCACATAATAGAAGCTACAACATATTTGGATCATTGAGTGATGAGGTAGAATGCTACAAGTGAAAAAAAATTGGACATATGGCCAAAGATTCATGTTCGAAAACACATGTATTCCAACAGAGGATGAACAACTTCAGTAACCACTCACACAACCAGATCAAATATCAACACACCAATTTTTTGACAAGGTAAAACCCCTACGGGGAAACATCCACAGTCCCAGCCAACACGACCACTTGGAGTAGTTTATCAATGAAAAAGAAAAATATTACAGAGATATTTTGCAAGAGATTTTCTCACAATCTATCATTGGCAAATGACCCTCCATGCTCTTTAAATAGAGATCATGGATCAATTGGGTGTTAAGCCATCAATCAATGTATTCATTAAGATTAAGGAGAATATGAACTGTCAGATCACTCTATGTCAGGAACATATCGTGACCGTCGGATTTCCTAACTATAAATGCATACTAATGCATACTAAAGAAACACACTTTTACCCAACAACACATTAGACCAAGTAGATCTTAACTAACTACTAAGTGTCTAGATATGCTAACATCCCCCCTTAAGAACAACTTGGGATAGGATTGAAGGATTTACAATAGTGACACAATAGGAGAAGGAAGGAGGCATTAGATCATATCTCCCCTTAATGACAACTTCTTGAACTCCTAACATAGATTGAAGTTTGGAAAACTTCACTTCTATAAGAGACTTTGTGAAAATGTTTGCAACTTGATCTTTTGTAGGGAAAAATATCACTTCAAAAACTTGATCATGAATGAGCTTTCTAATGAAGTGCATGTGTATCTCAAAGTGTTTGTTTCATTAATGTTTAACTGGGTCTTTAGCGAGATTGATGGCACTCTGATTATCGCATCAAAGGCTAGTAGGATTTTTTTGATGGAGTCCTAACTCTGAAAGGATCTATTGAATCCAAAAGGCTTCCTGACTTGCATTTAATTTTTCTCGATAGTTTGTTTCTACTAAAGAAAGTGCAATAGCATGTTGTTTATTATAGGCCCAAGTGACAGGTCCTGAACCAAGGCTGAAAACATAACATGCAGTAGAATTTCGATCACCAGGGTCGTCGACCCAATCTAAATCATTTAAACCAACCAATAAAGGAGTCCCCTCTGAACTGTAATGTATCCCGAACTAAATTGTACCCCGAATATACTGAAGTATCCTTTTAGCTGCTTTCCAATGGCTTTCATGGGGTATTTGCATATATCAGGCAACAAGACCAATAACAAAGGAAAGATTAGGATGAGTATGAGTTAAGTATAAGAGTCTACCAACTAACTAATGGTACAAGGTGGCATCAACTTTGGGAGAAGTACATGTGGAAGAAAGCTTGACTCCATACTGGAAGGGACAAGGGGATGGTTTACAATCTTCCATTTGAAAGAGATGAAGAAGGTCACAAGCATACTTAGACTGGGAAAGAAAAATTCCTTCATTGGTTTTCAAAACTTGGAGGCCAAGGAAATAGTGAAAAAAGCCAAAGTCTATCATTTCAAATTTCTTCTTAAGGTTGGTTTTCACATGGTTTAAAAGTTTTAATTCACTACCAGTAAAGATAAGGTCATCACATGTCTTCCTACTTTCTTGGTATAGACATTAGGATCAGAATGGCATCTAGAAAATCCAGTGTCAATAAGAAAGTTGTCCATTTTGGCATACCAAGATCAAGGAGCTTGATTAATACCATAAAGAGATTCCTTAAGGCGACAAACAAGGATAGAGTCATTCTGGAAATAGCCAAGAGGTTTTTCCATTTATATTTCTTATTGCAAATCCCTATGCAAGAAGGCGGATTTAACATCCATCTGATGGACCTCCCATTTATGTGAGGCAGCAAGGAAAAGAACAAGGCAGATGGAATTCATTTTGGCTATAGGGGAAAAGGTTTCATTATAGTCAATTCCATCAACTTGGGAAAATCCTTTGGAAACTAATCGAGCCTTGTGTCTTTCAACACTTCCATCTGATGCATACTTAGTTCTGTAGACCCATTTACATCTAACAAGTTTTCTTCCTTTTAGAAGAGGTACAAGATCTCAAGTATTGTTTTCCATTAAATAACGATACTTTTCATTCATTGTTGTATCCTAGTCTAGATGACCTAAAGCTTCTACAAATGTCTTTGGAACATGAGTCCTTGAAACTTGAGCCAAAAGAGAAGAGTCTCACTGGAACTGAGAACGTGTTTGATGTTGATCTAAAGGATCACTGACAAGATCATCAATTGCTTCTCGTGTTGAACGGGCCCATCTAGGAAGCGGTGGTGTTGGTGTTGGTTCAAGTTCAATGGAATCATCTAGAGGAAGGTAAGAAAGAGGAGGTGGATTTTCATCCTCACTATCATCATCTGAAGAATAAACTAGAATAGGAACATAAGAAGGCACAAACACCGAATATGGCTCACACGTCGAAGATGGCTTGCATGCCAAAGAATGTGTAATCCTCAAATTAGGCTTGCAAGCCAAGAGATTTTCATCAAATTTAACATCTCTTCTAATAATAATTTCATTACAATGTGGTTGAAGAAGTCTATAACCTTTGACATCTTAAGAATAACCAACAAATATACACTTCTCACTTTTAGGCTACAATGCTTTCCTTTTTCTCATCAGAAATGTGAGCCCATAATATATTTCCAAATACATGGAAGTGACTTACATCTGGTTTAATTTTACTCTAAGCTTCTTCTGGTGTTATACTTCTAAGATCCTTTGTGGGAGTGTGATTTTTTATGTAATTTTCACAGTTGATGGCTTTCGCCCAATACATTAGACTTAATCCCTTAAATTGGATCATAAAATTAGCCATTTATTTTAATGTGCATTTCATTCTCTCAGCGACACCATTTTGTTGTGGTGTATATGTAACAGTGTGTCTCATATGGATGCCCTGTGTAGTGCAATAACTTGTAAAATTATCGTTCACATATTCGCCTCCATTATCTGTTCTTAACCTTTGAATTTGATGTTCATGTTGCTTTTCTACAAGGGCCTTGTAGGCCAGAAACTTGTCAAAAACTTCACTCTTAAGTTTTAAGAAGTAAACCCAAGTACGTCTGGAAAAGTCATTAATATAAGTTAAGAAACACTTGCACCTAGAAAAACAAGGAGAAGAAAGTGGACCACACAAGTCACTGTGAAAAAGATGCAAAGGGCATGAGGCGTCCCAAGAGGCCCATTTGTCAAAACTGTCCCGATGATGTTTGTTGAGAACACGACCGGCACAAACACCACCTATGCATGAAACAAAAGGAAGACCAGTCACTATCCATTGATTACAAAGTTTCTGCAATGAGTGATAGTTTAGATGACAAAACCGCTCATGCCAAAGTTTTCTCAAGTCATCGCTATGAGCAAAAAAAACTTATGGAAAATATGATGACCCAAAGTTGTCAAACTTGTACAACCTGGTAATATCATCAACAATTCTGGTTGCAAGAACATGCTTAGGATCTTTTATATCCTTGATTACAACTTGGTGAGGTGAAAAATCTACGATTTTACCTTCACCTAAATGAGTGATTTGATATACTGATAGAAGGTTACAAGAAAGACTTGGAACACATAATACATCATTGAAATGGCCATTATCTACTTGAATTGTTCCAGATCCTACAACACTAAGAGATCTATGATCACCAACAAATATTTTCTTGGTGTTACATTCATTTAGAGTAGAAAATATGTCTCTATCCATATCCATATGATAAGATGCTTTAGAATCAATAAGCCACTCATCAGAAGAAGAAATAGAAGTTGCATTGAAGGAGAAACTAGAAGAATAAAGAGCATGTCCATGAGAAGAAGAAGAAGTAGAATCAATAATGATGTTTTTCTTCTTCATCACTTCTTCTAAAGCTGCCATCTTCTTGAAACATTTGGACTCATCATGACCATATTTATCACAAAAGTTGCAATGTTTGTCAGTATTCTTATTTTTAGATTTTTTTCCTTTGTCACCATTAGGAGCTGAAGCTATCTGAGTGGGTTTGGGACCCCTTTTTTGCTTATTATTGTGGTGAGGATGTTGCTTCTTGGGATTCTTTGATTTATCTTTCTATTGAGCTACTAAGGCTTTGTTGGAGGTACATGTAGTGTTGATCACTCCAAGTTGTACAAACTTATCTGGCTCTCTAATCAAAGCATTACAAAAGGACTCAAGAGTGGTTTTTTGATAAGCTTTCTCTATATCCTCTCTCATGGCATAAAATGTAGATACAAACACAGAATATGCACTACCTAACTTAGAAAGAATAATATATATGCAATGCTCTTCCTCCAGTTTTATCTCACATTATTCACATACAAATCTGAGCATTTTAAACTTAGATAGATATTCTTCAATGCAAGAAAAATCATTTTGACTTAAAGTCGGTATTTGATTTTCTAACCGATTTGCACGAATAATATTGTGTTTACCAAACACAGATTCAATATTTTCACAAGCTTCATCGAGGTCATCAATTTCTTGAAGGTGGAACTTTAAATCAGAAGAGATGGACATTCTGATTAGTCCACGTGCTTTGTCACTCCTATTGGCCCATTTGACTTTATTATCAACATCAGTGGGTTCTTTTTCCTTTCCCAAGGTAATTCAGTACAATTCTTTACTTCTTAATAAATCTTTCATATGGGATTTCCATTGGAAGTAGTTGGTGCTGGTAAGCAAAATATTACTAGAAGAATCCATATTAAATATGCAGATAATATGGATTTAAAAACTGAAACTGATGATATGGATAGAAAGATCTTGAAAAATTGAGCGTTTTAAAAAAAACGACACTCAAAACAGACTTCGGATGTGAAAGTTATGCCCCTTTTAAAAAAGGCATAAACAGTAACCAAATAACCATGTGGTAGTGATACCCCTCCAAATAACCTCACTTTTACAAATAAGTTGTTTTATGAAGTGACCCTCTTTTATAAAAAAGAAGTGGGGATCACTTTTACAATGAAGTTATTTTATAAAAGAAAGTTGCATGCAAAATAAATAACTCTAAAATAAAATATTAAAGCTACTTATAGTGATTCACTTTTATCCTTGAAGTGAAATACATTTTACAATGGAGCATGAACTTTTTCAAAAAAAGTAATAAAAAGAGAGACTTGAACTCAAAACCTCTTACTTAATAAGGCAATTTTTAACCAAGTGAGCTAGCAAAACATATTGTATTGTTTAGCAGGAGGATTGGCGATGTTGTTGTTGGTGTTGTTGTCATTCTTGTTGTTGTGGTGGTGGTGGTGGTGGTGGTGGTGGTGGTGGTGGAAGACACCCTTGGAGAGCATGCTCATAAAAAACTATTTTCACACAAGAAAACCCTTCCACTCTTGATCTTGTTGAAATGGTCATCTTGGGCAAACAAAAACCTTTTCGAGTGAAACAAAAAGAATTCTTGAATTAAACGAGAACTATGGATGCAATGGAACGGTTCTCGCATTCCAAAAATGTACGAAAATGGTAGAAAATAGATATGAGGCAACTCGGCTTCACGATCTCGATCTACAACAGGAGCATGTCTTCAAACATGCTCTATTACCATGTTTGTCAACAAAAGTATTCCAACAGAGGAAAAACACCTATAGTAACCACTCATAGAACCATATAAAAGATCAAAACACATACGTTTTGATGTGTTAAAACCCCTACGGGGAAACATCCATGACCCCATCCAATGGGGCCACTTGGAGCAGTTTATTAATGCAAAAGAAAAATATTACAAAGATATTTTAAAAGAGAGTTTCTCACAATCGATCATCATAAAATCACCCTCCATGCTCTTTAAATAGAGATCATGGACCAATCGAGTGTTAAGCCACAGATCAATGTAGTTGTTAATATCGAGAAGAATATGAACCATCGGATCACTCTATGTCAGGAACATATCTTGACCGTCGGATTTCCTAACTACAAATGCATACTAAATAAACACACTAAGAAACACACTTTTACCTAATGACACATTAGATCAAGTAGATCTTAACTAGCTTTTAAGTGTCTAAATATCCTAACAATTGCAGACTCATTATCCCTCCAAGGGAACCAAAGAAAAATATCAACATTCATAAGCAAGAACCACAAAGAAAATGAATAAGAAAGTAGGATAAATTCAATACTGAAGAATGAAAACTTTCTCTACAAGTTCAACACAAGAAACGTGAATGGTATGTTGATAGTGTATGCTCCAAGCATATGGCAGGTGATAAAGACAGGTTTTTGACATTGAAGAAAGAAAGAGATGGATCAGTTTCATTTGGGAATGACAACTCAACCAGAATTATTAGAAAAGGTACAGTCAAGCTCGGAAGTAAGGATGACACGAAAAAATTTGTTTTCCTGGTCGAAGACATGAAACACAATATGCTAAGTGTAATTCAAATGTGTGATCAAGGACACGCACTTGTGTTTGACTCAAAGAAGTGCGAGATAAGGAAAGAAGAATCAGGAAAGTTGGTGGCTACAACTATAAGAACTCCAAGCAACATATATTTTCTAAATGAAATAGGAAAGGAGAAATGTTGCTTAGGAAATAAATATGAAAGTTGGCTCTGGCATAGAAGAATGGGTCACATAAATTTTAATAATCTTGTCAAAGTCAACAAAAAGGAAGCAATAAGAGAAATGCCCAAGATCTCGAAGCCAAGAAACATTGTATGCAAGCATTGTCTACAAGGAAAATAAACCAAGACAAAGTTCAAATCAACGGAGTATTCCACAACAAAACCACTAGAGATTATACATATTGATCTAGTTGGACCAACAAGAATGAAAGGATTGAAAGGTGAACAATATTTCATGCTACTAGTTGATGACTACACAAGAATGACTATAGTTTTCTTTCTAAATAAGAAGTCAGAGGAATTTGAAAACTTCAATACATACAAAGAGATTGTTGAAATTGAGACGATGTTGAAAATCAAGTGCTTGAGATCAGACAATGGAGGAGAATTTACATCAAAGGAGTTCATGGAATTCTGCAGCAAGCATGGGATAAAGAGGAAATTCTCAATATCCAGGACACCTCAGCAAAATGAAGTTGTTGAAAGGAAGATCAAAACAGTTCAGGAAATGGCCAGAACCATGTTAATGGATTCCAAGTTGACAGATGTATTTTTGGTACAAGCAGTGCATACATCAGTTCACATTCAAAACAGAGGAATGATCAAAAATAACAATGATAAGACTCCATATGAGTTATAGAAAGGAAGACTGGAAAATGTGAAGCACTTTAGATCTTTCAGAAGAAAATGATATATCAAAAAAGAAGATAGCAGAATTGGAAAATTTGATTCTCGAGTTGACAAAGGCATACTGGTTGGGTA
>JZKD02S0491397.1:190268-222968 GCA_000966675.3 Picea glauca
TATATATATATATATATATATATATGCAAATTTACATCGCAACATTTAGAAATAAAAATTTTGCAATTTAACAACTCCAGCAACAACTCCAACCATCAATCTCTTGTTTCTCTCAACTCGCCGGACCAAGGAATGCACCATTCATTTATCAGGCTTGACCCAAGGGATGCACCATCCATTTATCAAGGCTAACCCAATGAATGAGACATTTGTTTAACAAGGTTCCCATCACAGTTGGATAGGACTCTGAGATGTGGTTTCAGAACTCTAGCTTTCCTAAATGGAGTCTTGCATTCTGCCTTGTTCAAAATTGTCAAAAATTTATGGGTACTCTTCTCGCATGTTTTCTTCATGCTCCCATGTAGCATCTTCAAGACCATAGCAGATCCATTGAACCTTTACCAGCCCTATAGCTTTGTTTTTTAGCACCTTGACTTTCTGGTCTAGGATGTGTACTGGTTCCACCCGGAAATCCCCTTCGTGCTCCACCTGGATCACATTCCAATCAATTATGTGGTTGGGATCAGGTGCATACTTCTTTAATAATGATACATGAAATACATTATGCACTCTCATGGATGCAGACAATTCTAGCATGTATGCAATTGGCTCTATCTTTTCTAATATTTCAAAAGGTCCACAATATATTGCTACCAACTTCGGGCAACTTCCTAATATTAGCGAACTTCTCTTAGCCTTCACTTTCAAAAACGCATGTTCTCCCACTTTAAAATCTCTGAAAACTCTGTTCTTATCTGCATAACTTTTCTACCTATCCTGAGCAGCCTTTAAATTCTGCTTTATCCTTGTCATCTTCTCTTCTCTTTCCTTTAACCAATATGGCCCAACAACTGCTTTGTCTACTAGATTATCCCAACTCACTAGAGTGTTACATTTTCTTCCATACAATGCTTCAAATAAACTTTTATTCAATGAGGCCTTATACCCATTATTGTAGGAAAATTCAACTAAATGAATATAATCTTCTCACTTTGATCCATCACATGCATTCCAAGCATGTCCTCAATTATCATGTTAGTCCTTTTTGTTTTCCCATCTGACTCTAGATGATATGCTGTACTAATATTTAGATTTGTTCCAAAGCCTTTGAACAAGCCTTTCAAAAAATTCGAAATAAACTTTGGATCTCTATCTGAAACTATTGTCTTAGGCACTCCATGTAACCTAGAAACTTCCTTCATATAAATTTTTGCAGTATTTTCCACCCTGTGTGTAGTATTTACTGGAATAAATGTGTTTCTTTAGTCAATTTATCCACCACCACCATGATGGAATCATGTTGCTTCATTATTTTCGGCAGCTTAGTAATAAAATCAATTGTAACTACTTCCCACTTCCATTCTAAAATGGGAAATGGTTGTAGAAAGCCTACTAGGTGTCTATGTTATGTCTTCAATTTTTGGCATTTTAGACATCTGGCTATGTAATTAGCCACTTCTTTCTTCATTCCCGGCCAAAAGTACTAGCTTCTTACTACTGCAATTGTCTTCTGATATCCTGGGTGCCCGACATATGGCACATTGTGCATTTTCTTCAAAACTGCATTTTTCAGCTCATTGGAATTCAACAAATATACTTTTCCCTTGTACATGAGAATTCCATCTTCTTTCATCTCATAATAATTAAATTTCTACTAAAATTTATTTTGTTGTAATGTTTCTTTTATTCTTACATATTGTTGATTTGAATTTGCTGCTGCAATAATTTGATCTTTAAAATATGTCATGTACATGTTGATGGCTGCCACATGCACTTCATGAGCTCTCCTACGAAGTGCATTAGCTACTTGATTTTCCTTGCCCTTTATATTCTTAATTTAGAAGTCACATTCACTCAAAAATTCCATCCATCTAGTTTGTCTAGCATTTAGTGTTGGTTGTCCAAATAAATGTTTCACACCACAATGATTTGTTCTTAACTCAAATTTCTTACCCATAAGGTAATTCCTCCACATTTTTAATGCATGTACAATCGTTGCGAACTCCAAGTCATGTGTAGCATAATTCCTCTCATGCTCTTTTAATTTTCTAGACTCATAGCATACCACATGGTCCCTTTGACTAAGAACTCCACCGAGTCCTTCCTTACATGCATTGGTGCACACAACAAAATCTTCATTTGGATCGGCAATATTAAATATTGGTGCACACAACAAAATCTTCATTTGGATCGGCAATATTAAATATTGGTGCACTTGTCAATATTTCCTTCAATTGTTGAAAACTCTCTTCACACTTGGAAGTCCATTCAAATTTCACTCTCTTCTTTTGCAAAGAAGTGGTTGGACTTGCAATCCTTGAGAACCCTTTTATGAATCTTTGGTAATAACCAGAAAGACCCATGAATGATATGACCTCTATCACATTCTTTGGCACTAACCATCCTCTAATAGCCTCTATCTTCTCAAGATCAACTTCTATCCCTGCTGCAGAAATTATATGCCCCAAGCAGTGAATCTTATTTTGGTAAAAGATGCACTTACTTAGCTTAGCATACAATTTATGCTCTCTTAAAACTTGCAACACCATTCTTAAATGTTTCTCATGTTCTTCTTCTGATTTAGAATAGATGAGGATATCATCTAACAACACAATCACAAACTTGTTCAGGTACTCCCTGAACACTCCATTCATCAGACACATAAAAACTATTGGAGCATTTGATAGCCCAAATGGCACTACTATGAATTCATAATGCCCATATCTCATTCTGAATGTTGTCTTGTTGATGTCCTCTTCCTTTATCCTTACTTGATGATAACATGATCTCAATTCAATCTTCAAAAATATTCTTGCACCTTTCAACTAGTAAAACAAATTATCAATTCTTGGCAAAGGATATTTATTCTTTATGGTGACCTTATTAATCTTCTTGAAATCAATACATAGCCTTAAGGTTCCATCCTTCTTCTTCACAAAAAGAACCGGGGCTCCCCAAGGTGAGACACTTGGGCATATATATCCCTTATTCAAAAGTCATTCAAGTTGCATCTGCAACTCTTTTAGTTATGGTGTACCCATTATGTAAGGTGTCTTAGACACTAGGGCGGATCCTGACACCAAATCAATAGAGAAATCAATGTCTCTTTTTGGTAGTAGTCCCGGAATTTCTCTAAAAACATCTTCAAAATCCCTCAAAACTAGATGGTCTTCAATGATTTCCACTTTATCTTTGGTTGCCTCCTCCATATGGGCTGCAAACATCTGAGATCCTTTCTTAAAGCTCTGCTTCAACTGCATAGTTGAAATCTATCTAATAGCTACAACTCTTGGAATTTCTTGAATCTTTCCTTGCTTCCTTTCCTCATCAAGACAAGTGATTGTCTTGTTGTAACAGCCTAGGACAACATGATGTTTCTTTAACCAATCCATACCAATTAGACAATCATATGAACCAATGGTATGATGTTTACATCCACCTTTGTATTGATTCCATTCATGTCTATCGGACAATATTTAACCATCTCATTGATTTTCCTCTTATCCCCCATGACTAACTGAACTAACCAAGATTTATTATGCTTACTTATTTGCAAGTGAAATCTTTCAACAAAGTTAGCATTTATGTAACTATGTCTAGCTCCATAATCAATTAAAATTGCTATGGGATCATTATTGATCTTACCTTCCACTTCAATCATGGGATATTGATACTTTTTCTGCTTGTTATCCAAGGTTGCATAAATCCTTGACATTCTCATGCTCATGTCTTCCATTGTTTCATCCTCTTGAATGTTGTGGAAAGTTCTCATTCTTTCTCCTTTGTGAGGGAAATCCCTATATATATGATTTCCCTCACATTCCCAACATTGCACTGACTACTGCCTTGGCCTTTTTCGAAATGAATTTGCAGTCCTGTGTTCAGTTTGTGTGACTTGACCATGTTGATTCACTTGGAAATTATTCCAGAAAAATGGTGGCTTAAAACCCTTATGCCTTTGATCCTTCTTATCCTTCATCTTTTCATTCCAATCTTTTTGGAAAACAAGTATTCATTTCCTCTGTTCATATAGATGCCTTGCTCTCCTTATGGTTTCCTCCAAGATTTTGGGGTTTTCATATTGAATCTTATTGTTGTTGAGAAAGAGGGTAACCAACTTAGAAACCTTTGGATTTTGATTTTCTCATCTTTGATGAAGTCAACATACTTCAACAAATCAAAGAACCGCTTATCATATTCCTTCATTGTCATGGTTCCCAACTTGAGTTCAAAGAATCTTTCTTTCATAGTAATGATCGAACATATATTTATCTTGGAAATATCCCTTGAATTGCCTCCATGAGATTCTTTTCTCATCAAGGTTCTTGGTTTTCTTAAGTTGATCCCACCACATGGTTGTCTTTCCTTGCAAGTGGTAGGTGGCAATTTTAGATTCTACCCGGGAGGGGTAATCATGCAACTAGAAATATTTCTTCATTTCCAACAACCAGGCCTCTGCCTCTTCTCCTTTCCTGTACTCACCATTGAAAGTTGGTGACTTGATATTCCTAAGTTCACCCTGCAAGATGTCTTCCTTAGGTATTCTTCTTTTCCTCTGAACATGAGACACACTTGGGCTACTCCATGGACTTGAACTTGCATGAGTTCTTCTAGTGGAATGCCTTGGAGAATGATGGTGTCTACTCATGCTTCTTGACTTCCTATCATTCCCATCATCATTTATTTTTCTATGGGATATTGATGTTGATACTTGTCTAGCACTAGCTACTTGCTTAGTGCCATAGTCCTTGTTAACTTGCTTCTGTAGCATATTTAGGCTTGGAAGTATCTCTTCTTGAGCCTTTATGATCCTCTCATTATCATCCCTATAGCTCTGCACTTATTTTTGGGGGGATTCTCATAGTTACAGTCCCTTTCTTGTCTCTTCTCCCATTAGAATCAGTCTCAACATTACCCATGTTGGTATGCAAACCTCCAATTTCTTCTTAATGGTTGCAAAACCCTTGAGCATCCTCCATGTCTCTAGTTCTCATGTAGGAGCTAACGTTTGTTTTTCTGTATCTCTAATTCTGCAAGAATGTGCATCCAATAATTGTTGTTAGAATTAAGTATATTGCAAAATATTTGTTCATTATAGTACATTTCATTCTTCGTTTTAAATTATGAACAATATTAATGCACTACTCTCAAGTAGGATTCCTTAAATGCATTCATTTTCGAAACAACTTTCCAATGATTATTCGTTTGCTCCAATTTGCACCCCTAGTTTCGTCACACTCACTTTGAACTTATACTTAGATTCCTTACTATATTCACGGGCTCGCAGGTGGCATACTCACAAACTCATAATATTGTAATGTTCCTTTCATAAGTCCGTCCAAGAAATCTCAACACTTAATCATTTTTCCATCTACACGGACTCATGAACACATAATCTTGCAACCTTCCTTTCATAAGTCCATCTGAGAAGTCTCAACACTTAACCATTTTTCCATATACGCAGACTCATAATATTGTAACCTTCCTTTCATAAGTTTGTCTGAGAAGTCTCAACACTTAACCATTTTTCCATCTACGTGGACTCGCGATAACTTAACACTTAGAAAAATTCCAAGATCTTACCGCAGTTTTGTGGGAATGACAATTGACCTACTACATGGTTCCACATCACTTGCCAATTGTCATCCCATCCAAAATGTACCTGCCACCATGGCAGTACAAATATTTATTCTACCACGTCAACTGACATGTGGCCTCCATGTCATGCCGACGTCATCGTACGAAAAAATAACCAAATTTTTCCGATTTGCTTATTTTCGAAATTTCCAAAGAGGCTCAATTCTTCACATTACCCATGAATTTCTCTCAATTTTACTATAATAATTTAATAAAACAACTTGAAAATATACTCCAGAATTAATTCTCTACGAATTTCCACTTCAACGTTTTGCTAACTTGGCCCATCCAAGCTCGGCGTTGAAAACTGGGCTCTGATACCACTTTGTAACATACCCAACCTCGCAGGTTGGGCCACGCCACATAAAACTCTCTCAATTACAGATCTGATACCTAAATGCAACGTTCCCCAACTCAATTGAGGGACATTATAATGCGGAATACACATAAAAATGAAATTTATGCTAACTTAAGTAATTCTTTTACTGTTAGCCGATTTCCTATAGCTTACAACTACAAATTCATAACAGATTTAGCTATTGTCTATAACAATAAAAAAGATGCATCTAAAGCATGCTAATAATCAACATGAAATGTAGCTAAACTGCTCATTACAACACCATATAATTCATTCTCATTTACACAGAGTTCATGCATAGCAATAACACATGTAAATAACTCAGTACAAGATAAAACACTTATCTTTAAACAAAAATTGTGCAACCAATTGCTTGGGATGGATGTTCCACCCAACCATAGACTGAATATTCCAAATGTCAAAAGCGAGTCACACCCGAGCTGAGGCTAGCAATCCACAAAAGAAGGTGGTCTCTCACAGTCCACTTGCAGCTCATAAAACTTATAACCCAACTGATATTCTCCTACAACTATCCCGATTTTTCTACCAACTCTCTTCCTCCTGAACTACCCAACCCAAGGAATGCACCATTCGTTTATCAGGGATAACCCAAGGAATGTGCCATTCATTTATCAGGGTCTCTCTGGCATAGGTAGCCAGGAATCTCTTAGTTGGGAACTCAAGGGAACTTGCTGCTAGGAAAACTATAAGAAAACCAACAACAAACACTGTTGTTTTAATGTAACTCTCACAGGAGTTCACTCTTCAATCTTGACAACCTATCTCTTCAATTTTCCAGCTCCAATTTGCTCCAGTTATGCTCCAACCTGCTCTAGAATTCACCATCCATGGTTGCACCAGCTCCAAGCTCTCTTTCTTGCTCTCTCCTTCCTTCCCATGCACAAAACTCGTCTGACTAAAAAATGTTGTCCCAACCCATACGAATTGCCTCTCTTGTGGCTTGCCTTTCTTGACTCACACTCTTCCCCAAGTTGATTGTACTCAACCCCCATGTGCCCAATAACTCTGGGATGTGACCACTCACAACCACCCTCTTACATGTATTCAATGATTAGCTTTGGGAACACTGAATCAAAAATTGGAAGGTTCATATACAATTAGCAAGTTTAGGAAAATGGGTTAAATTAATATACATGGGTATTTCCCCATTAGACTCCTCTCGGCCATTATCCTAGACACTCCCCTCTCTTGTGGATTAATTTAGCCCCCATCTCTTGTCCATGTCCCCTTAGCAGTTGGACTCATATTTTTATTATTAAAACATTGAAATACAATTCGCATATTACATCGCTTGGTCGTAGCCACATATTATATCCACATAAGCATTAATTAAACTAGGGATTATAATGGGTATGTTACACAAACATACAATTAGAAAAAGAGTATTAATGTGGAATGAACTCCCAATATAGAGATATGGCACTACAAGAAAATAGTATTGTAGACGTCACATAAGCCAACGAAGACACATAAATCACAACATCCATGGTTTATTGTTTTTCCTTGATTTTCTTCACAATTATGTTGGATTTAAGTGCTAAAATATCCTTATAATGCACAATTGATGTCTGATTTTACACAAAAAAGTGTTGAATTTGAGTAACATATATAAAATCAAAGCAAGAAGACTCTAACAATGAATGAGAATGGATTTTGACATTATTAGAAATTATAGTTGTCAAAGTATATAGACAATGATCCTATATTTTTATAAATTGAAAGAGACTTGTACACACATTGTGGTACTCATGAGTGGGTGGAGTTGGACTCTCTTGAGAGTTACAAGTGGTTTTCTCCAAGTTAAATTTAGTAGATCTCGTAAGCACAATAGGTAACTTACTACATCATTATGGAGTGATAGTTGGAGAACTATGGAATTGAAGAAGTGAAGATTAATTAATACCAAGAAGAGGTGGTGTAGATAAAAAACATTTAAGCACTTAAGCACAACTGAGGATAGATCAACATATAATGGATAACATTAAAAACTTCCATTATATATATAACCAAAAGTATAACTAACTTCCTTAGCATGAAGAAGACAAAGTCAACTTTGATCACCTTTGACATGAACACAAGTTGATTGAGTCAAGACCACCTTTGGTTAGCTAAATTAACCATTCATTCTCTTAGTTTACTTCCCTAGTTGACCTTCAATAATCCAAAGGTGAGATGAATCTATTGTTCCAAAAATTCCAAAACCCTTTGATCAAAATAACTCTCTAGAGGGTTGGAATTATCTTTGCACATGTTGATCGCCCATAAGAATAGCTTCATGAATCCCAACCATAGCCCGAAGTTTCAAAAACTTAGATTCAATCAATGGCTTCGTAAATATATAAATAATATGATCAACTTTCCTACAATAAACAAGAGACACAACTTCCTCTCGTACCAACCATCTTAAATAATAAGTATGAAGATCCACATGGTTCGTCTTACTATGAGCAAGAAAATGTTTTGGCTACTTGTATTGCATTTTCGTTGTCACGGTACACTAAAATTGACTCTTCAAAAGGGGATTTGAAATCACCCATAAGGTTGTGAATCCACATTGACTCTTTGATATCACTAACTACACATATATATTCAGCTTATGTGGTAGATAAGGAAACAAACTTATGTTTCTTACAAGACCAACCTATCGATTTGGATCCAAGATGAAACACATAGCCTCAGGTCGAATTCCTATCATCTATAACCCAAACAAAATCAATAAAACCAACCAACTTGTTCATATTCATACTGCAATACTTTATACCAAGCTTATGTACCATTGATATAGTAAATAATCCTCTTTGTGACATTCAAGTGAATCTATTTCAAATATTGCATGAACCTAGAGACCAACTAATATCAAAGGATATATCATGTTGATTATGAGTTAAACTAATATGACTACCCAAAAGTTGCTTAAAGAGAGTATTGACTTTTGGAGAATCACACTTATTAGTTAGCTTCACTCCCAAATGGTAATATGTAGCACATGGTTTACAATGTACCATCTTGAATCTCTCTAATATATCCATCATCCATTTGAAAAACTTGGATATCTAAGAAGAAATGCAACAAAATAAGGTTAGTAATTTCAAACGTATCTATTAACTACTTCTTGGCACCCAAAATTAAGTTGACACTACTTATACTGATGACTAAATCCTTAGTATATAGTGCCACAATTAAAGTATCATCATTCACATGCAAAGCATAAATACTATGATCAAACTCATGACACTTGAAGCCAAATCTAAGAAAGAACTTGTCAATTTTCTCATGTCATGCTCTAGGGGGGTAGTTTTAAACTATATAAAGATTTCTTTAGTAAACACACAAGATTTCCATCCTTCTTAGATATTACAGGTTTCTCCATATAAACCTTGTAAGTGAGATCACCATGTAGAAAATGAGTCTTGATATCCATCTAATATACCTACCATCTAGAACAAGCAATAAGTAAAATTATTAGTTGAATAGAGTTCATGTTTGCAGCAAGGGAAAAGTTCTCGGTGTGGTCAATATATTTCTTGGTGAGAAGATCCATTTTATACTAGTTGAGCTTTATGCCTCTCTAAAACACCTTTAGATGTGAATTTAATCTTGTAGACCCGTTGAAATTTCACCATATTATTTCCTTATGGCCAAGAAACTAAGTCCTAAGTTTTATTCTTTATCAGTTGTATTATTCAACCATAGAATTCTCCCATTCAGGTCAACCATGTGCATCTACATATGTATCAACATGACACGTATCTACCACACATTCCATTAAAGCAACACTATCATGCTATTTTTCCTTGAGTCATTTACATTACCTGCATCGGCATGTGTAGCTTCAATTATCTTCATTGCCTATTGGGGTAGACTAACATACCTTCTAAAAGGAGTTCATGCTACAAAATCACCATGAGAATCCATAGTTAAATGATTAGGTAGTCTATTTCTTGTAGTTGACTCTATCAAAGAAGTTCGGATGCAATTTTGATATGTTATGTGCATTGACTATCTAGTTGGTAGGTTGATTGATGTATTGTGTAGGTTGGTCAATCCAAAAGTTCTCACAATTTCAAATGGATCACTACTTTAAAAACTAGAAGAGGATTTCAACAAAGAAATACTTCAAGTCCACTAGTCACAAACAACACATCTCCTATAAATAATTTCTTATTTGGTTGGATCAAACAACATTTAGGATTTTGACACATAAAAATACATCGTCTTACTACGTGCATGACTCCTCACATCCATCTTATTTCTCTTATCATATAGAATATGAGCCCCAACTATGAATCCAAATGTTCTGAGATATCTAACTGAGGGTTTTCTACCACTCCATTTCTCAAGAGGAGTCATATCCCACATAGCTTTGGTTAAAATATATTTAGAAGGTAATTTGAGTAGTTTACATCCTTTACCCAAGATCTAGTTGATGATCCTTTGGATTGAAGTGAACATTGTGTCATTTCAACCATGGTATGATTCTTCCTTTCAACAACAATATTCTTCTAAGGTGTGTAAGGTATCAATCTCTAGCATGAGATACCATTCTATGACAAGTAGCTCTCAAATCCCTTTCTCGCATATTCTCCTCCATTGTCTAATCTTAGACATTTCACAATTCAAAGACACAATCCTTATTCTTCATGAAATCTACCTATGTATACCTAGAAATAATCAATAGAAGTAAAAATATACCTTGCACTAGCTAGTGATGGTTTATTTATTATACAAAGTTGTCATTGTGAATAATTTATAGCTAAGTCTTTACTCTCCAAGTGTTTTATGTCTCAAATGTATCCCGATGATTCTTTCCAAGTACACACCCTTAAGATGCACCATCATTCACTACCTTAGGTATTCCATTAACCATCTTAAACTCCACCATTAATTTCATTCTTCAAAAATTCAAACATTCTAGTCTTCCATGCTAAAAATTTTTATGGTCGTCGGTCCTAATTATGAGTATAGTGGGTCTTGGATCCTTCTTAGTAAAATAAATGAACTTATGTAGTTTCTCTTTAGGGTTAAGGACACCTTTAGAAAAAAACAATAAACTCATTGTTAATATCCTCCATAAAAAACCTATTAAGATAGAGTTCAACCTTCTTGCCATTTTGGGCTAGTTGGGATATATACAAAAAAAATGGCATTCAAACTTGTTACATTATATGTAATAATGATTGTGACACCACTCTAACATTTTAATCCTACCATAACCAACAATACTAAGAGCATGATCATATATAACAATTATGTCTTCTTCAATAGCCTTAATTAGTGAAGAAAAGAGGGAAGTATCCTTAACCATATGATGGGCACAATCAAAATCAACTATCCACTCACTTTTATAAATGTGAGTATATG
This sequence comes from Picea glauca, assembly GCA_000966675.3. Lineage (NCBI taxonomy): Eukaryota > Viridiplantae > Streptophyta > Pinopsida > Pinales > Pinaceae > Picea > Picea glauca. Next base: position 201,646 of record JZKD02S0491397.1, read on the forward strand.
ATACTTGAGAAGTACTAAAGGAGAATGTACAGTTATCTCCCTTGCCTTATAAAATTTGATGTTGCAAATCAGTTCATCAACAAGTTGACACCTCTCCTTCAAGCCTCTTGACCCTATCCTAAAGATCTTTACATGTTTTCTTCTAGATAGAAAAACTTCATAATAGGTCTTGTCCTACCACACTATTAACAAGTCTTCTTCTTCTTACATTTCTCATTCAATGACTAATCATCATGCTTCTTCTTATCACTCTAGTCAACACAATCCAGTTCTTTCTCTCGATTGTCTCATGGACCTCTTTCTCTATAGTTTTGTTGACTTTTTCTTTTAAGAAAATTGGCCTATTTCTTATTCTCAAGTTTACTTCATCAATTAACTTTTCTTATTCCCTAATTATAAACCATAGAAAGAATCAAAGGTATAGTCTTTACCACCTTATTTTCTAAAATCCCAACTAGCATGGAATGTTGTACTAGACATCATAGGGTGTCTTTAAATTCATCAAGATTAGCTCTATAAGCTAGTCATATTTATTTGGAAAATCCTTACATTCATCCAATTTCAATTGTAGCTCCTTTGCAAGAGACAAATAATCTTTCAAACTTGAAAATTGAAAGGGGTGTTGATATTATGGCATCCAAGGGATGTATTAAACTCTACATGTAACCTTTGACGAGACTAGAATACTCTGGGAAGCAAGAGAAACCCTAAACAGATGTGTAGAAACACTAGAAGACATGTCGGCTCAATAAAAGAGTTAATATTTAAGTGTTAACCTCTAAAAGTAGAAGTCGGCTTGGACAAGTGACAAATAAGACTATAAATAAGAGGGCACTAGAGCTCATTTGTCACTCTTACTCTCACAACTGCATAAGACTAGTGGTGCACAAGTTTTGAGAGGGAGTGCAGTTGCAGCTACTACAACTGGGATTTTGGCTTTTGGTTGGAATTTATACTTGGTTAATATTTGGAATTTTTGCCTTGATTATGGTTTGGATTCTTTTCTTAGTACACTAGCCTTGGATAGAGATACGCTATCTTGGTTGGCTATTGGTTTTAAGGTTTGCTTCCATAATTATTCTTTCTATGAAGGTTAAAGGTGCTCGAGGGTGTCTTTGTGCCTATGGTTGGGTGACAATATTTCTATATTGTCCATGGAAAAATGAGCACGTCTCTTTTATTCTAATAGGTTATGGGACCACACTATCTTCAGACAATCTAACCACTGGAAGATAGATTGGAAAGTTATTTGTTAAGCTCGTTATGGCACCAATTACAGTTGCAGCTAGGTTTTCTTATTATGCAGTTGCAACAAACCCTAACCCTTGTGTTCGAGCACTTCTAGTGAAGAAATTGACCTAATTCCTTGACATCCTAGTGATCCCTAGCCTAACGCACCTCTTGGTACTCTTATCTAGCAAAAACGTCAGGTTTTAATTTTTGGTCAAATTCAAAGTCAAATTATGACTGGTCAAAGTCAAAGATTGACTTCTGGTCAAATTGATTTTGTGACCAAAGTTGAAATTTTAGAGTTTCTAGCTTATTCTAATCATTGAATATAATCTCTTCTTGTCAAGATGATATTGTTGGCATGTTTTTACAGGCAGAGTATTCTTGTCATTGATGGCAAGATCAGAGTATGCATCGATGGCAAAATAGGAACAAAGTAAGCTCAGGAGGAATTAGCGCAGAGTCGAACGCAATGTGGAGGTGTGCTTGTTCATTTGATGGCAAACAAGCAGGCAAGGAAGACCAGCAACGTAACGATGATCGAATGGCAAGATCGAAGTGTTGGTCAAACTCCATTTTGGAGTTTTGACTACCGGGATTTCGGATACCGAGAGTTGGAGATGTCAAGAACTCCCACTACAAAAGTCCCGAAGTCACGAAATGTGAAACCCCGAAATCGCGAAATAGGCGCATCGCTCGAAGTTTCGGCTACCGGAGTTTTGGATACCAGGAGATAGAGATGGCATGGACTCTCATCATCAGGAGTCTCGAAGTGCCGAAATGCGAAATCCCGAAAACCCGAAAAAGGTGCATCACTCGGAGTGTTGGATACCGGGATTTCGGTTACCGGGAGATGGAGATGTCAGAGACTCTCATCAACAGGAGTGTTGAAATCATGAAATGCAAAATGGCGAAATGATCTGAGCCATTGGTTCGAGGAGATCGTGGACCGTTGATCCGACTCCATTTTGAATTATTGGATACTGGGATTTCGGATACCGGGAGATGGAAATGACAAAGACTCTCATCATAAAGAGTCCTGAAGTCACGAAACCCGAAGTCACGAAATGATAAAAGACTCCACACCAGAGTTTCGGATACCGGGAGGTTGAGAAGTCAAGAGTCAGGACATTGCATCACAGGAGTCCTGAAATCACGAAACCGAAAGTCACGAAATGATAAAGACTCCATACCGGAGTTTCGGATACAGGGAGTTCAAAGAGTCAAGAGTGAAGACTCTTCATCTCAGGAGTCCCGAAATCACGAAACCCAAAGTCTCGAAATGCGATTTGCCGAAATTAGAAATGCTGGAATACCGGACTGTTGATCCGACTCCATTTCGGAGTTTTGGATACCAGAACTTGGAGGTGTCAAGAACACTTCACCACAAAAACACCAAAGTGTCGAAATGCGAAATCGTGAAAAGCACTTTATGGATAAGCGCTTGGTCTTGGCCATGGTCATATAGAGGAAGGAGCTAGTCCGTGCTAAACCCCATTTCGGGGATAGGGAGTTGGAGGAGTCAAGGGACTGACTGGAGAATCCCCGAAATACGAAATTACAAAATGCAATTTCGAACTAGCCGATGGTCACCGCCTGTGGTCACATCGGCGGAATATGGGGGAAGGAGATAGTGCAAAAAAGATCCTTTTTGGAGTTTCGGGGATCACGACTGGGAGTGTCGAGACACTTGGTCACACGAATGTCGAATCGTTGAATGCCGAAATGACGAAATGATGAAATGTCTATGTAGTTGGTGGTCACCGTCGGTGGTCACGTAAGTGGAAGGAGCTAGCATAGTTGGGATCTATTTCAAGGTTCACACTTTAACTATAAGAAAACCATTGATGGTTTCTACCAGAGGTGTGGAAAAGACTTATGTGTAACTGCAAGAGGAGCGGAAGAGTCTGAAGGAACCTTCCAATGGAATGAGGACTGGCCATAGAGGCGATTGACAGCTGGAAGATCGTTGAAGCCTGTGACTACAACAGAGAGGTTAATCTTGATTGTGCCAAAGAAGACGAGGAGTCTCATCTGCCAGAGAGGCTGAGGAATATCAATGTAACACCCAGTGATGCTGGACGCATGGGTTTGACAGTCAGAGAAGCTGAAGAGTTGCCATGATGAACAGACAGAGCACTCGACATGAAGAGGATGCAAAAGCATTGCACATAGAAAGGAGAAGGTGTACAGAGACTATAAGGAGGGAGAAGAAAGAAGAGAGGAGTTGTTGTTGCTGGGGTGGTGTAATGCATGTGTGAAGAAGTAAGGGGAGTGCAGTAGCTGAAATGGACAGAAGACAAAAAGTGCACTGAATGGGAATGGCGCAGAAAGCACAAGAGGCAGAAGAATAGAAAAGTGAAATGGATGCGTGCAAGAAGACAGTGAGGAAGACAAAGCAGCAAAATTCTGCAGAACAAAGATGACATTGGTAAGCTATTGTTGAACACTATATCATTGTAATAAGTTTCATTAATTCATATTCATAAACCAGGGTGGTAGGGAGGTGCTAGGGAGGACTGATGTCCTCAGAGGTTAGAGTGGGTGCTTGAACACAGGGAGTTGTAGCTTCCTTCTAGTTGGTGCTAGAGAAACCAAGGAGTTGGTGCTTCCTTCTAGTTGGTGCTAGAGAAACCAGGGAGTTGGTGCTTCCCTCTAGTTGGTGCTAGAGAAAACAAAGAGTTGGTGCTCTCAGCAAGTAGCAGCTTGAAAAACAGAGGTTGTAGCCTCATTATGATTTGGTGGTCATATGTATGATAATGTAAAGAATGTAAATATTACTTATCATATAAAGGAGAAGAGGTTTTTACCCCGTATGGGTTTCCTCAAGAAAATCTGTCTCTGTGTATCTCATATGTGTGACTGATGTTGAATATGCTATTGCTTATTGCCCTGCATCATTGTGATTTTCATTGAGTGCTTTGTAAAGAATTAAAAATAAGTATAATTGTTCAAGATCGGTAAACAACTGATTCACCCCCCCCTCTCAGTTGTCCAACAATTGGTATCAGATTCGGCCCCTTTTATCTAAAGGTAGATCCTAGAGCTTAAACATGTCAAGCCATGAAGGAAAGTCAACCAATAAGGCCCCTCTGTTCAATGGAACAAACTTTGCCTTCTGGAAAGTTAGAATGAGAACCTACATAATGGCTTTAGGTGCAGATGTTTGGGATGTGGTAGATACTCATTATGTAAAGCCAGTTGTACTAGCTAATAAGGTTGAAAAACTAGAATTTAGCTTCAATGTTAAGGCTATGAATGCTATCTTGAGTGGGCTTGCAGAAGTAGAATTCATAAAATTTATGCATCTAGGAACTGCCAAAGAAATGTGGGACAAAATCATTAACAGATATGAGGGTAATGAGAAGGTAAAGGATGCCAAGCTTCAAACCTATAGAATGCAGTTTGAACAACTCAAGATCAAAGAAGATAAAACTGTTGGAAAATACTTTTTGAGAGTAGAAGAAATGGTAAATGCAATGAAAGCACTTGGTGAAACAATTGAGGAACCTTCTTTAGTTCATAAAATCTTGAGATCTCTCCCAGATAGGTTCAATCCGAAGGTCTCTGCTATAGAAGAACTAAATGATCTAAAAATCTTGGAGTTTGATCAACTTCTAGGAACATTGACTGCATATGAAATGAGAATAGTTAAATATAAACCCACCTCCAAAGAAGCATCATTTAAGGCAGACAAGAATGAGGACTCTGAGCCTGATGAAATTGAGGAAAAATTTGTGAAGAGACTAAAGAAGGGATCAGGCAAATACAAAGGTAAACTGCCTTTCAAATGCTTCAATTGTGGTAGGATAGGTCATTTTGCAAATAAATGTCCCCACAAAGGAAAGGATCAGACATGTGATGATGAGGAGAAGTACAAACACAAAAATTTCTTTAAAGAGAATAACTTTAAAAAGAAAAGTCTTTGCATAAACAATGATGATGATCCTTCAGATGATGAAGACAATGATTCATCTATTGAAGATAAACTAAATGACTTCATACTTATGGCCAAAGAGGACTATGATAATAACAGTAGAGGGAGTGATGCTAATGAAGAAGAAGTTGTGGTTGACATGGAAGGAGAACTGATCAGTGCACTGGAAGAGATTGACAGACTAAGAATCAAGAACAAAAAGAAAAGACAATTGTTGATACAGTTCGAGAAAGATAATAAAGAACCTGATGAAGACCTTGTCCTACTAAAAGTAGAATTGGAAGAGGCAAAGAAAATCGAAGATATTCTGAAACGACAATTATCAGAAAAGAAGGCAAGATGTGAAGCATTAGAACAAGAAGTAGTGAAAACTAGGAAAGAGATGGAGAAGTTTCAAGCCTTGCATAATCAGAATCTGTCAAGTATCAGAGCCTCAAAAGGATTAGCCACCATTCTGAATTAGAAAAGGAATCCAAAGCTAAAAACTGGTTTGGGTTATGAAGAGGGATCAAGTAGTGGCAAGCCAAGAGACGAAGAACCCATCAAGTTTGTCAAATGTACAACCAATGATAACAACAAACCTGCAGAAACAAAGGAAGACAATTAGTCACCCAGGACGAGTAAGGAAAAAGGTGCCAGGATTGAATCTGTAGAACAAAGAAATAGTACACTCCCTGCTAAAAGACGTTATCAGCATGGAAGAAATCGATTTGGTCAAAGAAGACAACCACTTTCTAGGTACATAGAGTTTTTCTATGGCTATTGTTTCTACTGTTCTAACTTTGGTCACAAAGCTGTAAATTGTTCCTTAAGACTTAGACATGAGCAATTAAGAGTTCAAAGGAATAAATACTTGCCACAATAGAGAATGATGCAACCAAATAACAAACCTTCACAAATTGCAAATTGCCAAATTAAGTCTAGGGACATGCAACTAAGGAGGTCAAGAAGTAAGCAACAATCAATGAGTAGACAACGCTACAACAATAATTTTGACCTATTGAACAATGAGATTGAATGCTACATATGTCATAACTATGGACATAAATTTGTTGACTGTCGATTAAAGAACTATGAACCAGATTTGAATTCCCCTGCTGAAAATGTCAAGTTTTGGAAGAAGAAAGAAAGTGACAAGTGTGGATTAGTGTTGTCAGCCCAAAGAAAAACGAACCCTTGGTATATAGAAAGTGGATGCTCCAAACATATGATGGGAGACAAAGGTAAGTTTCTATCCCTAAGTGAAAGAAAAACAAGACACGTAACCTTTGGAAATGATGCTCCAAGTAAAATAAAGGGTAAAGGGATGGTGAGTTTAAGTAATGGAAAAGGAAAAGCCCAAGATGTTCTACTTGTAGATGGGCTGAAACATAATCTACTCAGCGTAAGTCAAATGTGTGACAGAGGATGTGAAGTGGTGTTCACGTCCAAGGAATGCAAGATAAAGTCGGTAAACTCAGGACCAGTGGTGGCCAAAGGCATAAGGACAGAAAATAATGTATATGTGTTGAAAGAAAATAGTGAAGAATGTCATCTAAGCAAACATGATGAAAGCTGGTTATGGCATAGGAGACTTGGACATCTAAAATTTGACCACTTAATCAAACTCAGAAATCTCAAGGAAGTAAAAGATCTTCCGAGAATATCAAAGCCCCAAGATTCAATGTGTAAACCCTGCCAAGTAGGAAAGCTAAACATGACATGGTTTAAGTCCAAGAGCTTTACTTCAATAGAGAAACCACTTCAATTAGTTCATATGGATTTATGTGGACCATCAAGATAGGAAGGCACAAGGAAAGAAAACTACTTCATGTTGATTATTGATGATTACTCCAGACTTACTTGGGTTGCCTTTCTCAAAGAAAACGCTGAAGCATTTGAGAAGTTTAAAATATTTAGGGCTTTAACTGAGACTCAAACAGGCAAAAGGTTAAAGGTAGTAAGATCAGACCGAGGAGGAGAGTTTATGTCAAATGACTTCAAGGAATTCTATGACAAACATGGGATCAAGAGAGAATACACAATCCCAAGAACTCCACAACAAAATGGAGTAATTGAGAGGCAAAACAGAACAGTGCAGGAAATGGCCAGGTCAATGATGAATGAGAAGAACATTGGTCAAACCTACTGGGTAGAAGAAATACACACAACAGTCCATGTTCTTAACAAAGCCTGCCTCAAACCACAAAGTGACAAGACACCTTATGAAATGTGGTTTGGGAGACCTACCTCAATTAAACACTTCAAAGTCTTTGGGAGTAAATGCTACATAAAGAATAATGATGAGAACCTTGGAAAATATGATGACAGGGCTGATAAAGGTATCTTCTTGGGGTATGCTACAAATAGTAAAGGATACAGATGTTATAATAAGAGGTTGCATAAAATGGTTGGCTGTATTGATGTAAAAGTTGATGAAGGAATCCCAGCAAGAGAGATGTACAGGAGTGACTCTTCTACAGAAGACACAACTAAAGCTGAAGATGAACAGGTCCAAGAATCAGAAAATGAAGACTCTGAATCAGATTAAGACTCAGACACTCAGACAGACTCAAATCAACAGTCAACTTCAAATTCCTCCTCCAGAATCATTCAAAAGAATCATCCTGCAAGTCAGATAATTGGAGAAAAAGACAAAGGTGTATAAACCAGGAGAAAGCTAATAAAAACCACCGAACAATCTCATATAGCTTTCATATCCATGCTGGAACCCAAGAATTTCAATGAAGCCAACAAAGATGATGACTGGGTTAAAGCAATGAATGATGAACTTGATCAGATTGAGAAAAACAATACATGGGAGATGGTTCATAGACTTGAAGGTAAGAACGTCATTGGCTCCAAATGGATCTTTAAGAATAAGTTGAATGAGCAAGGACAAGTTGTCAGGAACAAAGCAAGGTTAGTTTGTAAAGGATATGCTCAGATAGAAGAACTGGATTATGATGAAACATTTGCACCCGTAGCAAGATTAGAAGCTATCAGAATGTTTCTTGCCTATGCTTGTCATAAAAGTTTTAAATTATATCAAATGGATGTCAAGTCAGCTTTTCTAAATGGAGATTTAAGTGAAGAAGTTTATATAGAACAACCAGAGGGTTTCAAACTGTCTGATAACCCTGACTTAGTATGCAAGTTGAAGAAAGATTTTAATGGGTTAAAACAAGCCCCTCGAGCCTAGTATCACAGACTGGATACGTATCTCAAAGACAAAGGGTTCAAGAGAGGAACAACTGACAACAATCTGTATATTAAAACAGAGGATAATAATTTGCTCATCATATTGGTCTATGTAGATGACATCATCTTCGGATGTAATAAGGACCCATTAGTACAATGGTTTGCTTCTGCCATGGAATCAGAGTTTCAAATGTCCATGATAGGAGAACTGTCATTTTTCTTGGTCTGCAAATTACTCAAAGGTCTGAAGGGATGTTCATTTCTCAAGAAAAATATCTAAGAGAAATGCTGAAAAGATTTCAAATGGAAGACTCCAAACCTGTGGGTACACCTATGGTTGTTGGATGCAAATTAAGCAAGGATGATGACTCACCTGATGTTGATCAAATTTTATATAGATCAATGATAGGCAACCTGTTGTACATCACAACATCTCGCCCAGACATAATGCATGTTGTAGGAATGGTAGGAAGATTTCAGTTTGCACCTAAACAGAGTCATATGCAAGATGTCAAAAGAATATTCAGGTATTTGAAAGAAACAATGACTTATGGTTTGTGGTATCCCAGAAATCAGAATTTTCAGTTAACTACTTATTCAGATGCAGATTGGGCAAACTGTGTTGATGAGAGAAAAAGCACCAGTGGAGGAGCATTCTTCTTGGGTGACTCATTAGTAGCATGGCTTAGTAAAAAGCAGGGTTCCATTTCTTTATCAACTACAGAGGCAGAATATATTGCTGCTGCTACCTGTTGCACTCAGGTATTATGGATGATTCAGACACTTGCAGACTTGGAAGTAAAATACGCAGCACCAATCCCAATTCATTATGACAACATAAGTGCCATTAGTGTGTCTAAGAATCCAATATTCTACTCCAAGACTAAGCATATACCCATAAAATACCATTTTCTGAGAGAGCAAGTCACCAATCAGGTTGTTCAGGTTTAGTACATTCCAACGACAGAACAAATAGCAAACATCTTTACTAAACCCCTAGCTAAGACCCCTTTTGAATATCTCAGACAGAAGTTGGGTGTCATCCCGCCTCACACCTAAGAGAGTCCATCTTGTTAGGGGGAGTTTTGTATTGTTTGAATATCTAATGCCTCCTAAAAATTACTGCAACGGATTAGGGGGAGCATGTTTTCTTTGACATTGATGTCAAAGGGGGAGAATAGGATTGGTCCAGGCCGGATGCTACAGTTGGAGGTCCAAACAGATTAGTGAAGAAGCTTAGGGTTTCCATCAATGCCAAAGGGGGAGATTGTTGGTATGTTTTTACAGGCAGAGTATTCTTGTCATTGATAGCAAGATCAGAGTATGCATCGATGGAAAAATAGGAACAAATTAAGCTTAGGAGGAATTAGCATAGAGTCGAGTGCAGTGCGAAGGTGTTCTTGTTCATTTGATGGAAAACAAGCAGGCAAGGAAGACCAGCAATGCAACGATGATCGAATGGCAAGATTGAAGTGTTGGTCAAACTCCATTTCGGAGTTTCAAATACCGGGATTTCGGATACTGGGAGTTGGAGATGTCAAGAACTCCCACTACAGAAGTCCCGAAGTCACGAAATGTGAAACCCCAAAATCATGAAATAGGTGCATCGCTCGAAGTTTCAGCTATTGGAGTTTCGGATACCGGGAGATAGAGATGTCACAGACTCTCGTCATCAGGAGTCTCGAAGTGCCGAAATGCAAAATCCCTAAAACTCGAAAAAGGCGCATCACTCGGAGTGTTGGATACCGGGATTTCAGTTACCGGGAGATGGAGATGTCAGAGACTCTCATCAACAGGAGTGTCGAAATCACAAAATGCGAAATGGAAAAATGATTTGAGCCGTTGGTTCGAGGAGATCGTGGACCGTTGATCCGACTCCATTTCGAAGTATTGGATACCAGGATTTTGGATATCGGGAGATGGAAATGACAAAGACTCTCATCATAAAGAGTCCTGAAGTTGCGAAATGATAAAAGACTCCACACTGGAGTTTCAGATACCGGGAGGTTGAGAATTCAAGAGTCGGGACATTGCATCACAGGAGTCTCGAAATCGTGAAACCCGAAGTCGCAAAATGATAAAGACTCCATACTGGAGTTTTGGATACCGGGAGTTCGAAGAGTCAAGAGTGAAGACTCTTCATCTCAGGAGTCGTGAAATGCGATTCGTCGAAATTAGAAACTCTGGAGTACCGGACTGTTGATTCGACTCCATTTCAGAGTTTCGGATACCGGAACTTGGAGGTGTCAAGAACACTTCACCACATGAACGTCGAAGTGCCGAAATGCAAAATCGCGAAAAGAACTTTATGGATAAGTGCTTGGTCTTGGCCATGGTCATATAGAGGAAGTAGCTAGTTCGTGCTAAACCCCATTTCGGGGATCGGGAATTGGAGGAGTCAAGGGACTAACTGGAGAATCCCCGAAATGTGAAATTGAGAAATGCAGTTTCAAACTAGTCGATGATCACCACCTGTGGTCACATCAGCAGAATATGGGGTAAGGAGCTAGTGCAGACAAGCTCCTTTTCGGAGTTTCGGGGATCGCGACTGGGAGTGTCAAGACACTTGGTCACACGAATGTCGAATTGCCGAATGCTGAAATGATGAAATGTCTATGTAGCTGGTGGTCACCGCCAGTGGTCACGTAAGTGGAAGGAGCTAGCATAGTTGGGCTCTATTTCAAGGTTCGCACTATAACTGCAAGAAAACCACTGATGGTCTCTGTCAGAGGTGTGGAAAAGACTTATGTGTAACTACCAGAGGAGCGGAAGAGTCTGAAGGAACCTTCCAGTGGAATGAGGGTTGGCCATAGAGGCAATTGACAGCTAGAAGAGCGTTGAAGCCTGTGACTGCAACAAAGAGGTTAATCTCGACTGTGCCAAAGAAGACGAGGAGTCTCATCTGCCAGAGAGGCTGAGGAATCTCAGCGTAACACCTAGTGATGTTGGACGCATGGGTTTGACAGCCAGAGAAGCTGAAGAGTTTCCATGATGAACAGGCAGAGCACTCGACATGAAGAGGATGAAAAAGCATTGCGCATAGAAAGGAGAAGGTGTACAGAGACTATAAGGAGGGAGAAGAAAGAAGAGAGGAGTTGTTGTTGCTAGGGTGGTGTAATGCATGTGTGAAGAAGTAAGGGGAATGCAGCAACTGAAATGGACAGAAGACAAAAAGTGCACTGAATGGGAATGGCACAGAAAGCACACAAGGCAGAAGAACAGAAAAGTGAAATGGATGCGTGCAGGAAGACAGTGAGGAAGACAGAGCAGCGAAATCCTGAAGAACAGAGATGAGACTGGTAAGTTGTTGTTGAACACTATATCACTGTAATAAGTTTCAGTAATTCATATTCATAAACCAGGGTGGTAGGGAGGTGCTAGGGAGGACTGGTGTCCTTAGAGGTTCAAGTGGGTGCTTGAACATAGGGAGTTGTAGCTTCCTTCTAGTTGGTGCTAGAGAAACCAGGGAGTTGGTGCTTCCTTCTAGTTGGTGCTAGAGAAACCAGGGAGTTGGTGCTTCCCTCTAGTTGGTGCTAGAGAAAACAAAGAGTTGGCGCTCTCAGCAAGTAGCAGCTTGCAAAATAGAGGTTGTAGCCTCATTATGATTTTACCCCGTATGGGTTTCCTCAAGAAAATCTATCTCTATGTATCTCATATGTGTGACTGATGTTGAATATGCTATTGCTTATTTTCCTCCATCATTGTGATTGTCATTGAGTGCTTTGTAAAGAATTAAAAATAAGTATAATTGTTCAAGCTCGGTAAACAACTAATTCACCCCCACCCTTCTCAGTTGTCCAACATATATCTAGTTTCAGATTGGAAGACAAGTTGGATGTTGCTACAAGGTTTCAAAGGTATGCACTTGTATATGCTATCTAAGTTATATCATCTAGAAAACCATGAGTGTGTTTGCAGGGAAAGTACTAGAGACCTTTTCCAAGCTGTAATATTGGATTCATTGCATTCAGAAGAACAAGCGCACCCTCCATAGCAAGTGAGGCTTCAAGTTCCAAGTTTGATTAAATTGTTAAGCTTCAAATTTGTATATATAAAGGGTGATAGTTGCTACATTACAAATTGAGAAAGCAATATTTGAAAGGTTCTATTATTTCTAGGTGCAAAGAATACTTGACTGCATATGAATAATATTGATATATATGCTTATTATACTTGTTCGAAAGATGAACTAACATCTCCTCAAGATAGATATTTCTTGTTTTCTCTTGTTGTTCTTGTTATGGGAAGGTACCCTTGTGAAATATGTTTGATGAACAATCCTTGTGGAAGTTATCATAGAATAATTTTATAAGGATGACACAACTGCTAGATGGGAAGAAATCAAAACATATAGAAACAAACTTCAAGAGACTCAGAGGAGTCAGACTCAAAGAAATTCAGGAATCAAAAGGTAACTAGAACATGCTTGTGACACTTTGTAGAAAGCAAAGAGAGATGTAGTAGACATAAGCATGGACTCTCTCAGATGAAGGGAATTGATCACAAAATTCTAAAATAAGAGCATGCATATTTCCCATTCAAGCATGAAGCTGGGATTAGGAGGGAACTAATCCCCAACGATATGATCCATTGAAGAATCTATGAATACCATGAAGCATATGTCCATGTTCTTCATTGGAAGTAGCAGCCATGATAAGTAGCATGTGTTCAACTTGACTCTAAAAGAAGTATTCTTCGAAAATAAGTCTTGAATATCCTTGGTTGTCCATATTCATTTATGTTCCTATGGTGGAAGGAAAAAGTTGGAATATTCCATGGACTCCAACATTGAAGAGAAACATGAGGTAGAACATGAAGATTCCAAGAAATAAATAAAAGTCAGAACAACCAATTTGAACCCACTAGAAGCAGTCAAGCAGAAGGAATGGAAGGAAGTTGTGATGAATAACAATATATGTGAGAAATTGTGAAAAAGACTTAAGCATTGATAGATACAAGGTGAGACTCAAGGCTATAGGGTTCTCCTAGAAGGAAGGAGAAGACTATGATGACAGCTTGTTCCAATAACCAAACATACCTCTACCTAAGCCATTATATCTCTTGCAGTATCCATGGCTTGGAGTTTACATCAGATGGATGTAAAGACTATTCTTCTCAATTGAGTAATTGAATAAGAAATGTATGTAGAGAAACCTCAAGGTTTTGAGGTATACCAGAAAGAGACACATGTATGAATATAGAAGAAGACCTTGTATGGATTCAAGCAACCTAGTGAAGAGCCTCTCATGTACAACATAAGCGTGGTGAAAACTTCCTATGATAGAGGAAGTGTATTGAAATGATTCTTTAGAAGTCTGGGATGATAGATTGAAAATCTATGGAAAACTCCCATGATGATAGATATGAAGAAGATGAGAGACTATTATCCAGTAGACCCGTCTTTGTATCGACAATTGATTGGCTTGTTAAATTATTTGGAGAATACTCAGTCAGATATTTGCTTTGTGGGACATTTGAGTTATGATATATAGTTGCATGGATTTATCGATTCATATCGGGCAGGGAGTGCATATGACATGAGAGGTGCTACTTGGATATGTTTCAGTTTGATATTTTCCACGATATCATGGGTTAGCAGGAAACAAAAATCTGTTGCACTCAGCACTACATAAGCAGAGTATATTGCATCTTGTGATGCTTGTTTGGAAGCAGTGTGGCTCTGTAAGATGGTTTCTGGACTGTTTGATGAGGCGCTAGATTCAACTATGATATATTGTGATAATCATAGTTTTGTGAAGCTTTTAGAGAAACTGGTGTTCCATGATAGGTCGAAGCACATTGAGATCGAGTATTATTTTCTCCATGATAGAGTCCAAAGGGGAGAAGTGGTTCTCTAGTATATCTTCACAGATGAGTAAATAGAAGATATTTTGGAAAAGCCTCTGTCCAAGATGAAAAGTTTTCGTACTTAAGGGACAAGTTGGTACTCGTGGAGATCACTTCCTTATTGGAAAAGGAAGAGATTACTCCCAGGTTGGGAAGGAGCACTGATATGTTATTGATTTATGGGAAGTCATTTTCCAGTTTGGAAAATGGTCTAGGTTGGGAAGTCACATTCTAGTCCAGAAAGTGGTCCAAGATTTCTAACGGACAAGCATTTTTCTGTTCAGAAAATGGTCCAAATCGAATAGTCATTTTCGTAATGAAAATGGTCTAATAGATTGTTGATGTACCATAGACAGTGATTCCCCTTATGGCCAGTGTGGGGGAATGGTCTAGGATAGTCATTCTTCTTGGAAGTCACTCTGAGTAGTGGTCAATTTGAATGCTTTGCCTTGTCGGGAAGTCAATCTTCCGAAGTTCACGATTGTGAGCAGTTTCGAAGAATGGTCTATTTTGGAGGTTGGTGCAGGACAATCATTTCCATTAGGAAATGGTCTAGACATTCATTCCCTAGGGCAGACTCATTCTCTTCAGGTTGCAGTGTGATTAGTGCCAGAAGAATGGCCTAGTTAGGTGAATGGTCTAGGTTCATCAATCAGGGACAGGCATTCCTTAGGTCAGACCCATTCTCTCCAGGTTGCACTGTGATTAGTGCCAGAGGAATGGACTAGTTAGGTGAATGGTCTAGGCTTAGAAATCAGAGACAATTATTCTTCTATGCTTGGGAAGAATATTCTAGATAGCCCATGGCTGATGTTTTTACTTTTTGAGGGAAAATGCTCTTCCAGATCTCATAGATGTGAGTGGAGGAATGGCCCAGATGACTCAGTTTGTATCATGATATTTTTTATGCAGGTTGATGTCAGATGATATGATTGTTGTGGAGACTGTATGTCTCTAGACAATAGTTGTATGCTATTTTGGTGGATGTGATCCACTGATAGTGACTATGTGTCACTGGTTAGTAGTCGTGTGCTACTAGGAGTGGTTGTGTACCACTGAATAGTAGTTGTATACTACTATGAATAGACACAGTTGTGTTCTATTGAATGGCATTGTTCTGATTTCCATGGAGACTACCACTAGTATTGGAGATGATTTTCAGTTAGATGGATAGCTAGTGTGTTGATGGACAAACATTCTCCAAGCAGAAAATGGTCCAGGCAGGACAGATTGTTGGTGGACAAACATCCTTCCTATGGAGGATGGTCCAGGTTGAAAGATTGTTGGTGGACAAACATTCTCCCTATGGAGAATGGTCCAAGTTGACAAATTACCGATGTACCATGGACAATTGTTCTTCTAGAATGTATGTGTAGATTAGAAGAATTGTCCATCTCCCTAAGTTCATAGTAGTGACCAGAGTGGAGAGATTGGTATAGGACATACATTTTCCCTAATTTCACAGTAGTGGCCAGAGGAAAAATGGTCCATGACAGTCGTTCTTCTATGATGTATGTCCGGATTAGAAGAATAGTCCTTGTAGCCCATGGCGTGGCTTCCAACATTTGTTGGAACAATTATTCTTCTAGGACATATGTCCATATTAGAATAATGGTTCTTGTATCACTCTGTGGAGTGAGTGACTTATTCAACATCATGCTTGATTACTCAAATGGAGTATGGCTTCGAAAGATGATGCAGTTGATGCTATCATATGATACTGATAGTGATGATGTTTCTCATGAGTTGATCTACGTGATCATGAGATAGCCTGTATGGCTATGATGATGCTACTAGTTGAATGGTCTTTTTTTGCTCAAGACCATTGTCTTTAATACCTCCCTAGCTAGGAGGGAGTGTTGATATTATGGTAGTTGTGGGAGGTATTAACCTCTATGTGTAACCTTTGACAAAACTATAATATTCCAGGAAGCAAGAGAAACCCTAAACATATGTGTAGAAACCCTAGAAGACATGTTGGCTAAATAAAAGAATTAATATTTAAGTGTTAACCTCTCAAAGTAGAAGTCGGCCTAGATAGGTGACAAAGAGCACTATAAATAAGAGGGTGTTAGAGCTCATTTGTCACTCTTACTCTCACAACCACATAAGAGTAGTGGTGCGCAAGTTTGGAGAGGGAGTGCAACTACAACTACTGCAACTGGGATTTTGGATTTTGGTTGAACTTTCTACTTGGTTATGGTTTGGACTTTCTGCCTTGATTATGGTTTGGATTCTTTGCTTGGTACGCTAGCCTTGGAGAGAGATACACTATCTTGGTTGGCTATTGGTTTTAAGGTTTGCTTCCGAAATTATTCTGTCTATCAAGGTTAAAGGTGCTCAAGGATGGCTTCGTGCCTATGGTTGGGTGACAATATTGTTATATTGTTTATGGAACAATGAGCACATCTCTTTTATTCTAACAAGGGGATTGGGAGAGATCAACTCTTTCTCAATCTACAATGCTTGGCACCCATTGATCTTGTTGAATAGAGTATTCAACTTCTTCCAAAATTTATTTTCCAAGTTGACCTTGCTTGAATGAAAAAAAAAATCCCTAGAGATGTAGGCTATTATAACTCCTATAGCCTCATCCTTCTCCTTGTTGACGATGAAATTTTGTTTATTATCCTTAGGGGATGGAACCCTAGTTTTAAGAAATTGTGAAAGCAATTTACTCTACAATATCATTTCCATATCTTATGCCAAATGCCATAGTTATGGCCATTTTGAACTACAATTTCTTGCTTAGAACTCATTATCACTCCACAAATATAAACCTTGATTCAATTTGTGAGTCAAAACCCCAAGTTAATCTACTTGAGAGATCCACCTCAATACGAGTGTCACAAGTGATAGCCTCTAATGTGACTTGTAGACAATAGGGTCAATCTCACACCAACAACTCTTATACCATGTTGGAGAACCAAGGAATCACAAAAGTTAAGAGCAATGCATTCCAAGAAGAGGTGGTCTCAATAGACACTATTATAGAACTTAAGCACAAGTGAGAATAGCTCAACATATAATAAATAACAAAAAAAATACCATGATAGATTGATCCATAGGATCATCTATATATGACCTAAAGTATAACTCACTTTCCTAAAATGAGGAAGACATGGTAAAATTTGATCACCTTAGACATGCCTAGATCTCCATATTTCCTTCCTTGACTTGCACACCAATTGACTAAGTCCAGACCACCTTTGACTAGCTCAACCAACCGATGGACTTCCCTAGTTGACGTTCAACTCTCAATTGACTCATCTCTAGAAGATCCAAAGGTGAGATAAACTCGTTGGTGTAATATCTAATGTTTTTTTTCTATGTTAATATGATTATTTTCATACATCTTTGAAGGTTTACATCAATAGTGTATGTAATATGGGTGATCCTGTGTAAACGATAAAAATCTATTAACTCATTTGTGAATTATTTTGAGGAGAGAGTAAACCTTATTCATATAGTTGTTCAACTTTGCATGTTTTGAGTAAAGAGTATGCCCCATCTATTCATATAAGCATTCACCTTTTTATGCTTTGAGTAGAGAATATGCCCATTCTATTATATAGGTATCCACCCTTTTGCTTGTTTTGATTAAAGTCCATGTCCCATTATCTTTATAGGCATTTACCTCTACATGCTTTGAGGAGAGAATGAGCTCCATTTTTGCAAACATTCACCTTTTCATGCTTTGAGGAGAGAATGGACTCCATCTCTGCAAGCATTTACCTTTGCATGCTTTGAACAAATAGTAGGCCCCCTCTTTCAAATATTCAACTTTGTAGGAGAGAGTGAACCCTGTCATAGTCATTTTTTTCTTGCTAATATTAGAATGATGCTTTCCATGCTTTTTTGCTTAAAAATGAATTCATGATCCTAACCATGTGTTTTATTGGGTGTTGATTCAAGTGGAATTAGATGGAGAGGTCTAAATCGATCCCTTATAAACCTGAATAGGAAAGTAGTGTTAGTCCAAAATAAAGTCATCAATTAAATTAAATAAAGGACTATAGACAAGTTTAGGCACCTTGGGAGCTAGAGGATGACATAATCAAGGAGAACCTCTTTTTGTTCTATTTTTTGATGCTAGACCATGATTGCGGCTATTCTAAAGGGGGACGTAATACTTCATTTTGACCTCGTATCTTGTAAATATTATTGTGTATATGCAATGCCTTTTTTGGGTGTTAATCCATATGGGTTATGTTTATGAACACCCGTGATAACATTTGTCAATATTTCTTGTGATAACCAAAGGCCAAGGCCCATTAGAAAATATTAGATGTAGGCATTGACCTTTTCTAAGTCAAACTATTAAAATTAAAAATCACTATGCTATAACACATAATATATAATATAAAATACATCTTGACTTTATTGCAAGAGGGGATTATGATGGGAAAAGGGGTGAGACAAATGTGTTTACTTGATTTGCCTTTTGTCAACATGAGAACTTCCCTTTTGGAATATTGTAAATGTGTTTATACATTTAAGAGATTTCTAACACCTTGATCTTGAAATGTAAGGCTTCATATAGAAGTCGAATATTTGTTTTTCACTCATATATCCCATTGTCATTTTGCTCTCTCGTCACTTTTAGTGATTCTTAGTTACCATGTAGTGGGCTTATAAGCATGGAAGGAAATTGTTGTAGTGACTTCATAAGATTATTATGAGCTTATGAGAACAACCTACATTGAGTTGTAATTGAGTTACATCTTTGCTCGAATCCAACTTGTATGTGATATTGGTGATGAATTCTTTATGGCATGTAGTGTTTGAGAATGGCTCTTATCACATTTGTTGCTTAGTTTGGATTCTCTATACCAAAATTGTAGCTTAATTATTCAAAGGTTTTGTTGAGCAATGAGAGTTCAAAGAGTAGATGGCTAAGCCAATGTGAGTATAGGTATTGGGAGAATCTTTAGCTTCTTGACTAGCACCACATTAATGTGAAGATCGTGCATAGAACTTTGGAAGATTGGTTGATGCAAAGGGAAGCCAAAAGATAACATGGATAACATGTTGAAGCATTCAAAGCCACATGGTGATAGTTCAACCTACCTTGCCCTCTTGCCTTGCGAATGCATTACCATCTTAGGTAGATTCCTTCTATACCTATCAATCCACTTCACTCAATCATCATTCACACTCAAGTAACATCAATAGTTTATAATTCAATGTCTTGGGATGTGGTCTAGTATTTGAGATGGGGATTATCATTCTAAATATCCATTTTAAAACCCTAGAAAGCATAGAGTCCTAAACATTGAGTTATCAATGAAGTTTAGTTGTGATTTCGATGTAGCATTCATTCAAAACAAATCATTATGTTGTGAGTTATTGGAGGAGTTTAGTGGTGTTATGTATTTAACATCCATTCAAAAAAGAAATTAAATCATTATGTTGGATGAATTCACAAATGCCCTTTCCCTCTACAACAATGTAGTTTGTAAAACTATTAGTACACTCGAATCATTCCCACCTCCACCAAGTGATGGTTTAATGAAAGATAATTCTCTTCACTGGTGTATTTCGTCTCTCTTTCTTGACTCCTTTAATTGAGATTGATTCAAGTATGAGTTTCCCAACTTCACTATAGTTTTGATTAGCAATTATCCCTTGCCAATAGTTATTTTTTCTTAGTTAATTGTAGTCCTCCATTGCATATGATCACATTGCTCCATTCTATTCTAGATACATGCTTTGAAGTGTAATGTGACAATTGCCATCATTTTCAAAAGCCAACTCATTTAATGCCTAGTAAACATCCATTGCTCCCACTTCTACTCAATTACTATAGATCTAATTATATAGTTCTCAATGTTGTATTATAGTCATAAGTATGAAAGAGTTATCTTACAACGATCATCATTTTTTGCAACCAACTCAAGTTGACCTTGACATTATATCATCGCTTGCTATGTGCCACAACCCCATGCTCAATTTGCATTGGATATTCAACTTTATCTTTAGATAAAGTAATGGAAATGGAGCTTGAAAAATAGTGCTCCTTATAGACCAGTTCTTTAGCATAGTTCTTCCTTCCATTTCAACTAGATGGTGCTCAACCAGCAAATATTTTGGGTTATATTGTTAGGTACCTAGGGATGATATTTGTAGTGTGTCCGTACTAATGGAAGAAGGTTCACTAAGTAGTTGGTGCATGGACTCATTAATGAATGTAACGTGACCATGCTTGTTGAATGAGGCCCACTAGGTAGTTGGAGGACAATAATATATAAAAATGGAATAATAACTGGTGCTTGGCACAGGCCCCTAGGAATACTCATGAAATTGCATATATAAACATTGATATCATTGCATTAGACACGTTGGATTTGTATTGTAAGAAGCATAACTTGTGGACTGATTCCTTTGATAATGAGTAATTAATGGTGTTGCCCTACCTTAAGGGTATTCTATGAACAATTGCATGCTTGTACTCTATTCCATTACATTCTCTTGAATGTGATAATTTTGAACTCTTTCTCTTTCCAATTTCGATTCATTATCTAATTGTAATTATTGAAATTTGTATAGAAATTTTATATTTTGTAATTGAGAAGAATCACATTTGATGAATCAATTTAGTTATTCAATTATATTGTGGAGAAATCACCTCTGACTAATCAATTAATTATTCGATCATTTTTACTTGACATGGTATTGTTATTACAGTCCTAGATTTTGACAACAAAAGACAAACAAAATATAATAGTTTCTTGACATCAAAATAGAAATTAAAATTGCTACCACAAATGCACATTTTCACCTCCCCACTCCCCTTGGGAAGTGTCATTGTGCATCTTATTTAGTTATTATGATTTTTTAATTGTTATCTCATCTTATTGTATATTATCATTTTTATTGATTCTCTTGATATTTATATCTTTTAACTTGTTGCTAATACTATAATGATATTTGTAATGTCATAATTGGTCATAAAATTTTCAAACGGCTATATCATATATGATACAAAGAAGGAGACTCATCTTGCTTCATAATGTAGAAACAAAACACTGGCAAAGGTCTTAGCTATTGGAACAGGTGCATTTTTCAATAATTTAATTTAAGCTAAACAACCTAGTTTTATGCCTTGTAGAAAGTGGTTGAAAAGCCT
>JZKD02S0491397.1:223069-239025 GCA_000966675.3 Picea glauca
TTTTTTTTTTTTTTTTCACAAATAAAATACCCACTATAATGTCTACTATCACTTTGTTATCTACTACATATGAAAATATAAATAAAAGATATAAACTTGTCTATTATAAATAAATAGATAAATAAAAAAATTTAATTTAAATAAATACATAAATAAAAAAATATAAATTTATAAAAGATAAAAGTTATTCATCCTGGTTGATCCACCAACACAACTATCAATATTCAACTATCTCAACATAAGAAAATCACCATATAAATCTTGTATTGTTGCTCTAAGCAAATTACTGGGACAAAATATGTTCAATCCATGCTAAGCACATTTATCAAACATTAGGAAACACATTTATTAAACATTCAAAACATGTGCTATAGAAAGGGAAAGTCCAACAATTCTCCATAGATCTTCCACTTGAAAAGGTTTAAGCAAAACACATTTCTGCCATTAAAAACGTTACAGCCATTATGCTAATTTAAACAAATTAAAAAAAACTACATCTCAAAAACAAAACAAAACAAACAACAGACTTGGAAGAAGGTCCTTTTCTTCCAACAAAAAAAAAAAAATTCTAATTGGAACAACGAATCAGAAATTGCATCTCAAAACCAGATCCTGTGAGAAAACCAGCAACCTAATTGGGAGAAGATCCTGTTAGAAAACAGC
This sequence comes from Picea glauca, assembly GCA_000966675.3. Lineage (NCBI taxonomy): Eukaryota > Viridiplantae > Streptophyta > Pinopsida > Pinales > Pinaceae > Picea > Picea glauca. The sequence continues at coordinate 223,733 of JZKD02S0491397.1, forward strand.
AACAGCTTTTTCATTCAGGTGCCTGCAAATTCAGCCGTTCTAACTTTTCCATGATCTTGTATAAAGAAGAGCTCCATTCAGGGGATTGATTTTTCTTATATTCTTTCCATTCTTCCCACCACATCATGAACCTGCTTCCTTCGAAGAAAACATCTGAAGAAATGCTGAGAGCGTTTTCCATCTCTGTGACATACTCTTCAAACTTTTCAAGATTTTGTAGGCTTTGGTGTTGGCCTTGTTTGACAAATTTCAGGTCTTTCCAAGCCTCTTCTACATGTGCCCAAAAGCATGAGTCCGGAGTGAGGGATGCACGCTTTGTACGGCGTCTTTGCCCTCTTAAACTGCGAGTTTTTTCTTTTTCTTCCATCCATTTCTCAAGAACTTTATGGCGATTATGTCTTCCATCTGAAAGATAGTTACCGTTGCCGTTAGTGCGATAATAATGTGCAATATCCAGAGGCTCTACAAATTTTCTATATGTGTTGCCGGCATTTATCCACTTATTTTGGGATTGGAAATCACTCGGCAATTCATGTCCCTCCCACGCTTCAATAATACCATCCCAAAATATCCCAAGACTTAACCTATACCTATCAGCACGGATATCCTGAGCGTTGTCATGATTCTTGAAGGTATCATAATATCCGATGCCACCGTCTTTCTCACAACGCTCTTTATACCACTCAAGCTCTGCCATACTACTTTGTTTCTGGCCTAATTCAACAGCTAACTTATCAACAACTGTGATATACTTGTTTTCAATTTCTCCAGCTCTTCGAAGGGCAAGCTGCGCTTGATCATTCTGAGCAAAGTTATCAACAACATTTCAATCATCAATTAGCATGCCTAAACGAAGACAATACAATTCAAACATTAGATGTAATTTTCTTTTTGTTATTTTAAGAAAAGAATTGAGTATTACCTGAGCTCCAACACCAGTAGCTTCTATCTGCACTGAAATTCCCATGTCGTAAGAGATTTCTGAATCAGGATTTGCAAATCTTCTCCCACTTATGGAGTTTTCTATGACACGTTTCAAAACCAAACCATACCCTATATGCTCTGAAAAACAGTCCTTTACAGTATTATCCGAAAGTTTTTCATGGCTCTGCATTGTCAAATGAAGCATCTTCAAAACGGTGTCAGAATTGTCAATACAAGCTGCTCCATGGCTTGAGCAGAACATGTAAGTGCCAACAGGTCTGTATGGGCTTCTCTTTGTAACCCCATCTGACCACTTTTGAGAATCAAACACACAGTTTGAAGTACACTGCAGGACATTATTAAGAAGAATCCTACAAGATGTTCTACAAGCCTCTTGAATAGAAGAATATGGAACTTTTCTATGCCAACACGGAAAAATAGCAGTCAAGGGCTCAGCAATGGACTCGAGCGGTGCAAGAAGCATCCGAGGAACAATATCATGCTGGGAAATCACATGCAAAAAGTTGCCTCCCCAATTCTCACGACCAACTGCTTCAACAAGTCTTTCATCTCCCACTAAAGGGCAACCAAATGTGATACAAAACGGAGAGCTCTGCCTTACCCTCTTTTCCAATACCCATAGTGTGGCCAAGGTTGCAACTGCCCCTCCTAAGGAATGACCCACAAATATAATGGGTTTGAGTTTCCTTTGTTTGGAGTCCGTATAAATCTGCAACTGATTGATCATGGAACATATCAACACAATGTTACTTTTCTCTTTGAATTTCCATAATTTCATCAATGTTAAGTGAAGAAGTAAACCCTCATGTTGTGAAACTAAGGTCACTTTTGACAATTGTATTTAGATAAATCAATTAGTTACCTTTGCTTGGAAATCTGTTTCCTCCATAATATGGAGGAACAGCTTAAGAGCTCCCTGATGGACGAGGGCTGGCTTATCATCATAACCCTTGAGGCAATCCGAGAATACTTGGTTGTTAGTTTGTATATTCCCCTCTCCATATTTGCTCTCTTTGACGATGAAACTTTCTATTTGATGAAATGAAGGGAAGGCAACATATGCAACGCCTCCATGCTCCTTCAGACTAAAACTCTCTGACTGGCTTGCACGACCTGACTCTTCCCAAGCCTTGGACAGTATTTCGGATGAAGCAAGAAAATCTGCAGTCTCCCGACCGACAGTGTACCTGCAACAACATATCTGTAAATTAGCACCGTATGGGCAACCGAGTATGGATCCCTCTAAATTTAGAATTGTGTGCATAGAAATTGAAAATTTTGCACATTTTTGTAGATCAGGACATAGGGAGGACATGACCAGATTCAGCAAAAAAACAATAATACATTCATTACCTGAGATGAAGATTAAAAAAAAGGTAACAATGAAAAAAACACCATATAAGATTACACACACAAATTCGTCTTCTAAATAGTATAACTGAGGTGTCTATCGCCCTGAAACCACCACTTAGCTTGCTAAAAACTGCAGATCGAAAACCAGATTATTGCATCGGCCATTACTGGACAGAATCGAACTCCCATTACTAACACCACAGCTGTCCTCCCCTGCCTACACCTTAGGAAAATTAATACCCCTGCTGTCTAAGGAAGAAAATCCTCCAGAGAAATGATGGCTGGGAACCTATCGTCACAGACCTAGAGACTGCAATAGATGGATGGATCATTTCCAAAGACAGAGACCAACCTCAAAGAAAACTTCTATTTTACCCACAACAAAATCCAAATTTTCTCCCAAACACACCCAAAACTTCCCTACAAAATTGAATCTTCATCTTCCAAAAAAATTCCTACTAAAGGCTAATGATCAATGCAGCTATACCTGCCAATCCTTTCAAACATGAACACAGAAATGCCTTTATCAAAATGTAAAGAAAACAACCATATCATAAGAAGAATTTATGAAAAAAAATCCCAAGCTGATCCTTACAGTGGGGTAGAGTCTTCTTCCATGGTATGCTAGTGCTACTTGCTTTGATTTGCTTAGCATTGGCGTTGGATTTAAGCACTGAAATGTTGCCCTTATAATGATTCATACTTGGTGTTTGTTTTTACTTACATGGAAAAAGGGAAGGAGCCGAGAAGGATAACTCGAAGACTTTGAATGGGTATGGAGAATAGGAAACTGTATGTCACTGTCAAATACAGTGATACATCACCGCAATGCGAAAGGGTCGAATATGGTTCGTGATAAGCCCCACTTGCTTGGTACGAAAATGTTGATAGCGACTTAATAAGAAAAGCCTTACACAAAATGACACCAATAGCAGAAGAGCTCTGACAAATTAAATATATTTAATTTAAAAAAATTGTCCTCGTTCTTAGATTCTGTGGAAAACCAAAGGAAGAAACAATGGTTATCGAGTTCCAAGAAATTGCAAGTCAGATTTTGAATGAAAACGGAAGGAAGAAATAATGGTTATTGAGTTATCGGATATTTTGTTAACTGATAAATACTCATTTATTAGTCTTGGTCATGGGATTATAGCAATGAGTTTGTTTTCGATGTGATATTAATTTTCTTTTGACCATAAATTTGTGTATGCAATGTAATGTTTAAAATAGGAAAACAAATATATATATTTGGATATAATAAAAATATTTGTGTTTCCCATTTCTAATTGGTTGATAGAATTGAAGTGTTATAGCTTCCATCACGTCTTTCAATATGTAGAATTAATTACATAAAAAATTCACCAATCACATCTAAATATAAAAAATTGTACTTATTATTATGAGTTATTATATTTATATTATATTTATTATCTAATATATTATTTATTATTATATTTGTAATATATTTATTATATTTATATTATATTTATGAATATTATAGTTCCATTAGCTTACGGTTCATTACACATTTTGAATAACAAACAACTCTCAATTATTATCTTTTAATAAAAAATATTCATTAATTGTGCATTTAGTTATATTAAGTTTCATTGTTCAACATGTATTTCCCAACTAACTCGGCAGGGAGTGCGTTGCCATGCAACCCTTGTTTAAGTGATGATGAAAATGAGTAAAAACTGATCTAAGTGGTTTTTTCTGTTAAATTTATTAATAGGACCAATGGATTTTTCAAATAATAAAAATAATTTTTAAATCATATTTTTAAATAAATATAATGTCATATTAATTTCAACAATAATGATGGTAATGTTGGTTTTCCATGTTAATGTGAATGATTTTTCTCATTTGATTAAAGGACTTTATTTTGGTTTGCTGGTTTTCCATGTTAATGTGAATAGTTTTTTTTAGGGATTAAAGTATTATGACTATGACTTTTTCCATGTTAATGTGAATGATTTTTCTCATTTGATTAAAGGACTTTATTTTGGTTTGCTGGTTTTCCATGTTAATGTGAATAGTTTTTTTAGGGATTAAAGTATTATGACTATGATTTTTTTTTATTTGATTAAAGGATGGTATTGAATAGTTAATAATATATAAAAAGTTTTGTTTAAATATTTTTAGATAATTTATAAAAGATTATAAATTATTTTTATATGTTATTAGGTATTAAACTCTATATAAATATATATCTTTGTATTTTTTTGAATAGAGAGTATGGTTATCTTTATATGCATTAAACTTTGTTGAATTATCTATATAAATTCACTCTTGTTTTGAATTTTATTCATATATTTATCCTCTTATATTATGTAGTCATTTTTACATTTTGTAAGGTTTGTCTTCATGGAAGTATACTTGGTAATTGTTAAGTAAGTATTTGATTTGAATTATCTATATAAATTCACTCTTGTTTTGAATTTTATTCATATATTCATCCTCTTATATTATGTAGTCATTTTTACATTTTGTAAGGTTTGTATTCATGGAAGTATACTTGGTAATTGTTAAGTAAATATTTGATTTATAAATATACTTGGTAATTGTTAAGTAAATATTTGATTTATAGTTGAGATTTTTGTGTGTTTTAAATACTTAAAACTTCTTGTGATTGTTATAATAATCTTTTTCTATTATTCAATTTTTTTAATAAAAATCTTTTTCTATTATTTAATTTTTTTAATAAAAATCTTTTTCTATTATTCATTTTTTTTAATAAAAATAAAAGAGTTTTTCGAAATTTTAATTTTATTATAAAATAGTTTTATTATTCAATTTTTTTAATAAAAATAAAAAAGTCTTTCTAAATTCTATTATAAAATGGTTTTAAAATTCAAAAATTTTCTATTATTTTTTGAAAACCCCAAAAAATATAAACAAAAGAAATTAGCAATTACTTGTATGCTTATACATGTCTCTTAAAATTGCTATTTTAGAAATATTTTAATGTAATAATTATATGTAATTCAAAAAATAAATTAAAATAAATATGAAACAATTAAAATTTGTAATCATTAATTTTAATTTAATTATTAATATATTAATTTTTTTAAGAAATATTTTATAAATATTTTAAATTATTAATAAAAATATAAAGTTAATAAAATTAAAAGTTTTATCATTGTAAATTGTAAATTATATTTTATTATTATAAATTGAAAATTAAATTAAAAATATATGTAAAATTCTCAAAGGAATATTATTTATAATTGGTTGGAAATTATATAAAATAAATTATAAATTGAAAATTAAATTAAAAATATATATAAAATTATCAAAGGAGTGTTATTTGTAATTGGTTGGAAATTATATAAAATAAATTATTTGATATACAATTAATTGATTGAATAGATACCATGAATAATTAGTGTATATTTTCAATTGATAATTTATTATAATTTCTGAACCTTTTTATTTATATGAAGTACAGTAGATGAATTGATATACTTTGTTATTAGTGAAATTTTATTTTGTACATTTAATTTGAATGATTCATTCATAAAATCTCTATCACACACAAAGTGAAAGATAACCAATTATGGTTAAAAGAATAGGAAGGTGGGTAATGATCACATAAATAGACTAATTGATAAAGATAACTAGTCATAGTTTAAATATTATGAAGGTGGGTATGAGGGTAGGGGGAAATATTATGTATAAAACATTTTCTCTAATATTTCCCTCCACCCTCACCCTCATATGAGGGATTAATATATTTTCACTAATATCCCCCCAACCCCATCCAAAGAAAATGTACAATACATTTTCTCTAATATTTCCCCCCACCCTCACTCACATATGACGAATTAATACATTTTCTCTAATATTCCCCCAGCCTCACCCTCACCCTCATATGAGGAAGGTGGGTACTGAACGTACGACTCCCTTCTTTTGAATTCTTGATATGTCCCTAAATTACTCATGCACCCTTAGAATTAAAATGTATAGAACTTGCCTTCAATGTTAAAAGAAACAGTAAAAAATAAAGAAAAATTGTTCCACTTTAAGAAAGAGATAAAGAAGCTTTCTTGCTTTACTCTCTTTATAGAGAAATGGTTAAAAGAAAGAAAATTACACTATTCAATTTGTTATGAGTGCATGGATGCCTTTTGCATTATAGATTAATGGAATCCAATGGGATGTGTGATAAGATGGCAGGAGTGCAATGGTGAAAATATATTCATAGATATTAATAGAATTAAGACAAGGAATAGAAAAAACAAAAATAATTAAAAAGTTTTAACATGTTTCTCATGTTTCCCCTTTTATCTTTTAGTTAGCAGCCTTCCCCTTTATTTCTCCCAAATTGTTAGCAGTTTCCTTTGGTTTTATCTAAGACGATCCTCTTTTTTAGTAAGTGTTTAATTGCTATTCTTGGAAACTGAACTGCCTTGAAGTCAGCGGTTGGAATGTTTTCGGTGGAGCGCAGGTGGCATAAGTTCGTCAACTGAGCTTTGTTCACATTTATAACATCGATTCATTGCTATTCTTGGTAACTGGAATGCTTCTGAAGTTGGAGTTTGAACCGGTCTTAGTGGAGCCCAGGTGGCTTACCCATGGCCCCTCCTCGGCAGGCGGGTATTGAAGATGACGTAAGGGAACTAATGGGAGAGGCTAACGAAGGTGTTTGGCAGGAGGAGGGTCTTTTCGCAACAGTGGAATCACTCGGGTGCGTACTAAGTCATTAACACACACTTCAATTGATTTGACTTCTCCATGAGATCGTCCTCATAGTAGGAGTTTAGGTGGAGTTCCCTCATTCTCCGACTTCCTCCTGGGCTTATCTGATACACCTCCGGAGGTGGAGAAGCTCTCGCATATGAGGGGTCAAAGAGATGAGGCTAGAGGCGCGGGCTTCACAGGTTTTCAAAGTAAGGAGGGTAGAATTGTTGGTTCCTCTAGGGGTAGTCATAGGCAGTGGAAGGAAAACAAGGTTGTAGAGCGAATGGTGCTAGGGTCTGATATCGGTCCTGAGGAGACTTGTAGAATGGCATTATGTGGTTTGATTGGGAGGATATCCTACAACAACCTGTGTAAGGTGTCACTCCCTATCTGGGTTGAGTAGGCTTGGGTACCCCTATTAGGATATGCACCAGAGATTATGTTTTTAACCAAAGGATGGCTAGGCTTCATTTGTAAAACGTCGGAAGATGCATCACTTTTACTGGATAGTAGGTGGGTTATTGGAGGTAGCATCCTAATGCTAAAGTGTTGGCGGGTTGCATTCGACCTGGTGACCGAATATTTCCAACATAGACATCTGTGGGTTCTTCTACCCGGATTACCCTTGCAACTTTGGAATGAAGGAGATTTGAAGGCCATTTAGAATTCGCTGGGTAAATTTATTATGGTAGATAGAACAACCCTTTCCGCGACATCTAGGAAAGTTGGAAGAATCATGGTCGAATTGGATATACATAACGGGCTTCCGGAAGTCATTGAGATAGAATGGAGGGGATGTTGGGTTCTACAACGATTGGACTATCTAGGCATACCATTCAGATGCAATATTTGCCAAAGCACTAGACACCTGCAGTGAGATTGTAGAGGCTACATTGAAGAAAAAGAGTTCGAAGACATAGCTCTGCTTAGAGGTAATCAAGACTCTTCTCCAGAAGCGGGTTTCAATGGGACCGGACCTTTTCACTTTGCATGGGAAGATTCCAGTCAGTTGGAGTCTTTGGAATCGTTGACGGGTAAGTTAAAAATCATTTCCTTGAACTTTATTCTTCTTTGTTGATGTGGGAAAGGGATTCTCTGGATGCATATGACTGGATAAAGCTTTCTACTTCCAAAGTCGACGTGTCCACTATGGTGGAAAGGGGAATTATTGATCCTTTTGGAGTGGGTACAGAGAGTCAGAATGATAGGGCTACCCTATCGTTCGGTCAACCGGGGGTCGAAACTGTCTCTATTTTAGCTAGTCTGGTCGAGTCAAGTGAAAAGTTACTCCAATTTGATCTGTCACTTGTTTTTACTGTTCCTAGTTAGTCAGTTTACCCTACACTTTCTCCTTGTCCTCAAAATGGAGATTCCACTTCTCCCCCGGGTTACCGTGAACCAGAAGAGGATGATACCTCTCTAAGTGTTGTTCTGGACTCTTTAATACCTTTTATTTGTGACCCAAACTCTTATGTTCAACTGCTTGTTTATTTGGGCAACTTTGTTTTAGACTCTTCTAATTGTGATGGGGAGGCCAACTCTTCACACCCGCGTGTTGAAGGGGCAAGGAAAGAGTTCGTCTAGTCTAGGGGCTTGGGTATAGAATACTCGTCGATTAAGACAAGGAGTGCCCAAAAAAAATCATCGGTTTCGTCCACCTTGGAATTTGATTCTCGTCCTTCCATTGACAGTGAGGAACTTAGAGCAATGAAGGCCCTGACATAGGAAAAATAATGTTATTTCTCTCCTTAAACCTTAGAGGGACTAGGGGCACCCTAAAATAGGCCCATGTCCATCGTGTTCTAGATAGAACCCATCCTGATATTGTTTTTTTACAGGAAACCTCGGTTTACACACAAAAAGCCAGAACCTTCATGCATGTTTTTCGTCCGACCTAGGTTAGTTGTGTGGTTAATTCGGTTGGAAATTCAGGTGGACTATTGGTTACGTGGGACCTAAACATTTTTTATTTGGATCTGTATCTCACTTGTGGTGGAATTTTGTTGACAGGAATTTGTATCGCTAGCAAAAGGGAGATTTATTTGCTTAATATATATGGTCCTTGCTTGGAGCGGAAAAAGTTTTGGAACCTTGTGGCAAATTCTGGGTTGTTATCACTTAAAACATTAATTATTGTAGGGGATCTGAACTTAACCTTATCCTCGGGTGAGATTTGGGGAGGATCTTCCTTAGTGGGGCCCTTGGTGGGCTTTTTCAAAGCTTTCTTTCAAAATAATAAACTCATTGACATCGAGCTGGAAAAGTTTGTCCCCACTTGGAGGAATGGTCGTACTGGTGCCAACTTGATTGCGAAAAGGCTGGAAAGGTTTCTCATTTCAGAAGAGCTTCTACCAAGTGTTGGCATATATAGGTCATGGGTAGAATATCCATATGTATCAGATCATGCCCTGATTTTACTACAGTTGGAAATTTCTCCACTCTTCAAGGCTTACCCATTTAAATTAAATTCTCAATGGTTGTTGGATCAGGATTTTATAGATATTGTACATAAGCTCTGGAATGACCTAAAATTCTTATTCGAGGGTGGAAAACAGAGAAGGTTGGTATGGAAACTCAAAGAACTGAATACAATCACAAAACACTGGGCAAAGATTCACAACAACAAGGAAATTTCACATCTGGTGAAGCTGGAGGAAGAAATAAAAGTCACTCTTCAATAATTTCTGGGAGGATTGAGATTACCAAAGGAGGAAAGACATCTAAAAAATCTCGAACAAGAAAGGAACATGTACTTAAAAGAAAAGGAAGAACTTTGGAGACAACGTAGTAGGGCAATCTGGATTCAAAGTGGTGATCAAAGCACAACATTTTTTCATCATTTTGCCAATTACAGGAGGAATCGTAAATTTGTCTAGGAGATTAGAGATGATTTGGGGCTTCTTCACAATGGACAGGAGGAATTAAAATTTGAGGCTGTGAAATACTTTTTTTTTTTTTCAAAGCACAGGATCTTCCTGCAACAATTGATCAAGTAAAAGTGGCGGGTCTTTTCTCCAGATTGGCAACTGAAGTTGAAGCTGAAGACCTGTATAGTCTGATAAACTTGGGGGAACTAAAAGAGTTTTTATCCATGTTCAAGCTTGATAAGAGTCCAGGGCCCGATGGATGGACGGTTGAGTTTTTTATTCGGTTCTTCGATCTGGTTGGGGGGGATCTCTTAGAAATGGTGGAAGAATCGGGATTGAAGGGTATTATTTTAGGAGGCCTAAACTCAACTTTTTTATCCTTAATCCCTAAAGTGACTAAGCCTCTTACCTTTGGGGACTTCAGGCCTATCTCTTTGTGTAACATGTGTTACAAAGTTATTTCTATGATTATAGCAAATCAGTTAAAGCCTATCCTGTCCAGGTCACTTTTAGAAGAGCAGTTGGGGTTTTTGAAAGGTAGACAGATCCAAGATGTCATTGGAATGGTACATGAATGCCTCCATAAGCATAAAAATAAAATAAAATTTAAAATCCCTTGTTTTGAAACTGGATCTTCAGAAGGCCTATGATTGCATAAATTGGGACTTATTAAGGATGATCCTAATTCAAGTTGGTCTGGGTATTAGGATGACCAATTGGATTATGAGTTGTGTTGTTTCCTCGTCCTTCATTGTTTTACTAAATGGAGAGGCCAGGGATTTTTTCAAAAGTGGAAGAGGATTACGCCAAGGGTGCCCATTATCCCCTTTGTTGTTTATTTTGGTAATGGAAGGACTAATCCTTTTACTAAAGGAAAGCCAAAGTGAAGGAAAGATGACTGGAGTCAAAGTATCTAGAACTATAAAAATCCTCCACATTTTTTTCGTAGATGATGTAATAATTATGACAAAAGCTACTTCGAGTGAATGGTGGGAGATTGATAAGATCATTAAACTTTTCTTCTTGGCTTTGGGTCTTCAAGTAAATGGTACAAAAACTATTGTACTTCAAGAGGGACTGTCAGAACTGGACTTAACTCCTTACAAAACTCTTTTTCCTTTTACTTTTTCTGATCTCTAAATTGGATTTAAATACCTTGGTTATCACTTAAATACTAGGATGCAACGAGTAGAATACTGCAGCTGGATGCTGAAAAAAATGGAGAAAATGATAGGGCTTTGGTGCTACAATTATCACTAGGAGGGAGTTATACATTATTGAAGTCTGTCTTAGAAAGCCAACCTGTATACTGGATGTCCCTGGAGGCCATCCCCTTCACTGTGTTAAATAATTTGAGGAAAATTATGTTTAACTTCCTTTGGAAGGGTAATAATGAACCAAATCACTATTATCTCTGCAAGTGGGAACTTCTTACAATACCAAAAAAATTTGGTGGTTGGGGCTTACGAAATATTTTCGATTTTAATAAAGCCTTGGTCATGAATACTCTCTTGCGAGTACTAATGCGTGACAAAATCTGGCATAAAGTAATAAAAGACAAGTACCTTCCTCACACTACCGTTAAAAATTGGTTCAGATCTCCAACTTTCCATCAGAAGACGACTTCAAGAATCTGGAATGGTCTCTTGAAATCAGTCTACTTGATCACTCATTGGTTGAGTTGGACTTTGGGTTTGGGTCAACTTATTGCTCTTGGTAGAGACATGATCTTAGGGATGGGAGACAAGTCCTTCCTCTCCTTTAATCTTATGTCTAAATTAAGACAACGTAATATTACTTCTCTCTCTCAGGCTAGGAGGCATTTTGATCATCACTCCTCTTCATCATTTTGGATCAACAATACTGAGTTGGGATTTTCAAGAGATATAGTAGCAGAATGGGACCAGTTTAGGAGGGCTCTTATCGATTCTGGTGCTTACATACAAGATATAAAAGCTGAACTATTGTGGATCGATGGCGATAATTCAGGATCTCTCACAGTAAAAAATACTTATTTGGATTTATTATCTACACAAGGTTTGTCGAGAATTGGAGGGTGGAGACAAGCAGTCTGGAAATGGGACATCCAACTTAAAATTAAACTTTTTATCTGGCTGGCAATGAAAAAAAAAAATTAAAATTGGGATAATCTACAACTAAGAACTTGGGAAGGACCTAGTCGGTGTCATCTTTGTAAACAAGAAACTAAAAATATCAATCATCTTTTCATTCATTTCTCTTTCACCAAATCGGTCTGGGAGAGATTGGTTACTGGTCAGAGATTCAAAAATTGTCGGGAAGGGAATACCATGTCTGACTGTTTCAAAAATTGGGTTGAGGACAAGACTATCCCATCTATGATTTCTACCCACATTTGTTGGTATATATGGTTAGAGGGGAACACACCAATATTCAAGGAGACTACTCCCACTATCCACTCAATGATTTACAAGACTCTGGGTTTTCAGAAAAGAGTCATGGCAACACAAAAACTTGCCCCACTGTGAGATATTTTGATTCCTCAGCACATGAATACAGTCATTGCATGGTTCGATGGAACTGCTCATTTTGATGGCAATCAATGTGGAGCTGGAGGAGTCTTAAAAACTCTAGACTTAACAGTATATATATGGGTTTATAATTGTGGAGGAGGCACTGACACAAGATCGAAGCTATTGGGAGTATGGGAAACTCTCATGTTGGCGTCACATTTGTCTTTCCATAGACTACAAGTTTTGGGTGATTCAAAAGTAGTTATCGATTGGCTATCCAACAGAAGAAGACTCCAGGCAAGCGCAATTGAGGGCTGAAAATCCAGAATTAAGGATTTAATTAAACCTTTTCAAGCTATCAGTTTTGAGCACATATACATAGAATTTAATGTGGAAGCGGGTCTTCTTTCTAAGCAGGCATTAAGGGAACCAGAAGGCAGAATCACATATTACCAATAGTCAATGGCACTGAAGGTCCCAAGAGACATCTCAGCCTTTACTAGTCTTTAGCCTTCTTCTGTTCTGGAATTTTTATAGACAGTTTGCTACTTCTTTTCAGATTTTTTTTATCGAGTATTACATAGATAGTTTATTGCTCATCCGGTTCAGATTTTGTTTTTTGAAGAATCTTTCCTAGCTCTTTTCGGTCTTCCTCGTTTATGAATGGTGTTATTGTATAAGGGAAACTGTGTATAGTTTCCATGTTACTCATTTTGGTCAGATTCTCTCTTGTTTTGGTCCTTGTTATGGACTTTGAAGATGCAATCAAATTATATTCACTAATATAATTGAGCAAATTTTCTATTGGAAAAAAAAACTTAATTTTGATAGATTTTGTCAATTTGCAAAAGATAATATATAACTTTGTAGTAGTATAAAATGAGAATTAAGATCTAAATATCTTTTGATTGGGTTATTTTCGCTGATGTGGTTTTCCTTGAATATTGTGGATAGTAGTTATTGTTGACGATCCTACTATTAACAAAGTAAGTAATACTAGGTTTTTCCACCTTTAAAGAAAAAGTATAATGAAAAAGGTATATAATTGTGTAACATGTATCCAATGAATATAATGTACAATTTGCCCCAAATTGATGAGAAATTGTTGGAACTATAGATTTGAGTGGTTGAGTCTATACAATAAGAGTTTCCTAAGGGTTTATGAGGATGTTGAACCCATTTATGCAATTGGAAATGCAATTTAAACAGTAGAAAATCGTGATTTCACTTTTATCGCGGGATTTCAATGGAAAATGCCAAAGGGTAGAATGTTTAGATAATGCCATTTAATAAAAGACATTTATGTTTGTTAGTTGTTTATATGTTTTGTCTATATGTGTGGGCTAGTTTCTTTGCTTACATATATAATTTCCTAATGGTTAAGAATGTGTGTTTCTTCCTAAGAGGTCACAATTGTGACCTTAAAATCAAATAATTATTAATTTTATGTGTGGGGGTTCGATGCATTACTTATGTGTGTTTCTTATGTGCATGGGTTATATGTGTTGTGACATTAAAATCAAATAATACTTATTATTATTATGTGTGGAGGTTAGGTGAATTACTTATATGTGTTTCTTATGTACATGGGTTATTTCTAAGAGCCAAAATTAAAGTCTTGTTGTATTGCAACTGTTAAATGGAATATGAAATCAAATGGGGAAGTCAAATTCTACTATTAACATTTTACTTAAATTTTGAGATGAGTAAATCAAATGTATCTTTATATTTAGGGAAATTCCTAGTGATAAGCAATTTGCTCATCAAATTTCATCCCTTATTATCATTGCAATTTTTATTTTTTTTAATCAATAAATATGTAATAAATATGTTGATAAAATAATTTTTTCAATTAAAAATTAAATACAAACTTGTTCATTATTTCTTATTTTAAAATGGGTTTGTCACTAAGGATAAAAAGTTTTGTTATTTAATCATCAAATTTATAATAAAACCTTTTAAAGTTGGAATAAATTCAAGTTTATCCAAAATACTTATTACAACCATAAATTCTTTCTTTATGTTAATGTGGAACACCCTATACCATTAAATTTTTTTTTAATATTAATTTAAATATTATTAAAAAAAATTGATGTATTAAAAAAATAAATATTATTTTAATAACTATTGAAAAGAAAAGCATTCTAAAACAAAAGGTTGATATTTGAAAAGGAATTAATAAATTTTGTTTTTAATTTTTCTAATGGGTTGGTTTTTATTATTATTATATTATTAAATTAATAATGTAATTGATTTTAATCAAGATGTTTTAAGAATTAATCATAGTTGTATGAGAATCTACTCTTTGTATTTTCAACATTTTTGAAGTTTAGGGAGTTTGGGAATTAGTAGGGAAAGTCCCCAATTGACTCAAATTTTTTTTGGAAATTTGAGATTTTTTTGGTAGCTTCAATATCAAGGAAATGAGAGTTTGAGAACCAATTTCCTAAAAGGAGAACTTTAAATAAAAATAATTTATTACAAATATTTTCATTATATTTATTCAAAGTATCACTATAAAACTAAGACAAAACTACACGTAAATATTATTTCAAAAATTAGTTAAGTAAAAAAACTTAATAATACTCACTTTATAGTTGTGGATATGAAAAAAATTTAATGCATGTATGTTTTTCTTCCAACCCAAACTAAACATGAAAGTGGAATAAATCAATATCATATCCATGACAATCATATGCTATATTCTGTAGTTGATATCAACCTTGACTTTTATTGTATTTTTATATTAGAAGAGTAATACTATTTTGTTTTTTCCAATAAAAAAAGAATAATGCTCCAAATTTACAAAAATGTATGAAGTTTATATATGTAAAGTTTAATTTTAAAAAGATGTTAAGATTGTATATATACTTATTTTCAGTTTTGTTTTTTTATTTTCTATTGGAATATTTATGGATATTAAAGTTTCAATATTGTGTTAAATATATTCATA
>JZKD02S0491397.1:239086-263054 GCA_000966675.3 Picea glauca
AATATTTATGGATATTAAAGTTTCAATATTGTGTTAAATATATTCATATAATTATTAGCACAAATTAAATTAGTAATTTCAATATTGTAGTTGTTGCAATAGGAGAAACATTGTCTTCCATTAACCTTCAATTTTATTGAAATAAGATTTAAAATGTATCAATATTTCTATACATTGTAATCTAAAGTATCATTTCAATCGAAAGTATTTTTTATATTTTTTTAATATATATTATTGTGACTCCCAACTTTTATAAATTTGAAGGAAATTTCTACTTATTCAGGACACTCACATTCATATCCACCTTTCCAACTCGTTCCCACTTTTCAAAAACTCTTGCAACATAGAAAATAATATATGTAGATGAACTTTGTTTTTTCCCAAAATAAATAATACTTTTTTAATACAATTTATTAGAGAAATGGGTTAAAGAGGAAATCCGTTGGGTCTTTCAAAACCTTTGAAGGAAATGAACCGATTTTGAATGACGTACGGCCTCGTCCAATAGAGAAATCTGGTTTTGGCTTGTGTAACGGAGAAGTCAACAATGAAGTTCATGCGCAAAAGACACACTAGGAAGTTGCGTGGAAAATAAAAGCATTATAAGACAAACATGTGTGCCCATTGATCAGGTCAGATTCTCCCATTTACTGCAATAAAAGATTCTTCAAGCTCGAAGTCCAACTTAAGTTGATTGAGCAAGATATTCATGTTAAACATAACATTTTATTTTAGGTTTTTTTTGGTTGGAATCTGTCATATAAATTTAGATAAAATTGTTATTTTTTGTTGTTTAAATTGTATTTCTTAATGTATAAATGGGTTTAGTAAGTTGTAATACTCGTGGAACATTTAAATTATACAATCTTAGCTATTCAAATCTACAGATCCAACTATTCCTTATTAAATTCCGAACAAAAACAAACTAAAAATATAACTAAAAAAAACCAAAAGATAAAACTTTTAGACTACGCTCTATGTTTTTCTTCGCTTATATCAACCCTGGTTTCGGCTTTATATTTGCAAATAGCCTCCACTGCAACCAACAACCTTCCTCCTCATGAAAATGTGGAACATTAGCGAGATGATATCCAACTTAAGTCCAAAAAGAAAGAAAAATAGAACCCATATTTTTAAGCAAATAAATTTTTTTATTATAAAATAATTCGAACGACCTTGAAAATTCATGTCAATGGTTTATCAAATATAATATGTATAAAAATGAAAAATGAAAGCACTTGTCGCGTTGCATTCATGCAACAACGCCTTAGGTGTCCCCAAGGTCTAGAGGGTACCCAAGGTCTGGTTGAAGGATACATGGAAATACCTAAGCTTTTCTAATTCAGAAATGCATACTGTGTGAGGGACATTTTAGCTTGATTTTCCTTCACCATATTAGAATTTTATTCCATCTTAAAGGAGAAAAGGTACTCAATATGCCTTACAACTTCTTGTCAAAGGCCATCGAGAAGAAGAAGAATGTTTGCAGTCTCTTTATCATCATGGTCAAAATTGTTGTCAAGATTGAGCTGCATAAACAATGAATTGAATGGAATAAATTCTTAATGGATAATGATTTTAAAGAGCAAGACACTACAAGAAGTTTCTTGCAAGACATTACAGAGATAAGGTTAGAAAATGTAGTCGATAAGATAGTGGATCCTACATTTGAAGATACAGAAGATGTTCAAGAAATTTTTGGAGTTTCATGGATTAAAAAAGATAAACGAGGGAAAGGTAGTCTCAGGGAAAACACAGCTGCAAAATGGATACCTCAAACCAGAACAACGAGATCCATGGCTAAAAGACTTCAATAGGATCAAAGAAAAAATAAAGAACGGAGTCATGTCTTGAACATACCAACAAAGTTCAAACCTCATAATCAAACCTTAGATCAACCCCTAGGTTGGATGAATCTCAACAAGTTTATTATGAGCTCTTAGAAAGTATGGAAATGGTTGATGGAGGTCCTCCTATCAACGATAAACAAGCTTCTCCAACTAAATGTAACATCCCCACTATAATCTGTGTTTTAGTTATTTCTTAATGTAGATATAATATGTGGCTACAATCAAGTGATGTATATGTGAATTGTATTTCTATGTTTTAATAATAAAATTTGATTCCAACTACTAAGGGGATATGGAAAAAAATGGGGGTTGAATTAATCCACAAGAGAGAGAAGTTTCTAGGATAATGTCCAAGAGGGATCTAAGGGGGAAATTACCCATGTATATTAATTCAACCCTTTTTCCTAAACTTACTATTGGTATATGAAGCTTCCAATTTTTGATTGAGTGTTTCCAAAGCCAATAATTGAATACATGTAAGAGGGTGGGTGTGAGTAGTCACATCCCAAATTTATTGGGCACATGGGGGTTGAGTACAATCAGCTTGGGGAAGAGTGTGAGTCAATAAAGGCAAGCCAAAGAGAGAAAATGTGTATGGGTGGGGACAACAATTTTACACATTGAGTTTTTTGTGCATAAGGAGCAAGTAGAGAGAAAGGAAGAGAGATGAGAGTTGGTGTAGTGATGGAGGGTGAATTCTAGATCATGTTGGAGCATATATAAAGCATATTGGAGCTGAAGACTAAAGAACCAGGTTGTCAGGCCTGAAGAGTGAACTCTTGAATGAGTTGTACTGAAACAACAAGTGTTTGTTGTTGTTTGCTGGTAGTTTTTCCTAGCAGCAAGTTCCCTTGAGTTCCCAGCTGAAAGATTCCTAGCTACATGTGCTAGAGAGACCCTAATAAATGAATGTGATGCCTGAGGGACTGAGATCAGTGAAGGGGTACATTCATTGGGTTGAGCAGGTTAAGAGAAAGCGAGTCAGTGGAAAATTGGGATAGTTGTAGGAAGATATCAGTGGGTTGTGATTTTTATGAGTTGTGAGTGGATTGTGAGAGACCACCCTCTTTTGTGGATTACTAGCCTCAGCTCAGGGGTGACTGGATGTTGAGAATTGGAACAGTTAATCTATGGTTGGGTGGAACATTTGTCCCAAGCAATTGGTTGCACAACTACTGTTAAAAGATAAGTGTTTTATTTTGCTTATGTTGTATTATGAGTTTTAATTGTTGTGCATGAACTCTGAATATGAGAACATATTTTATATATTGTTGTAATGAAGTTTATTAGTTGCATTCATGTCCATTTTAGTATGTTATAGATGCATCGATGTAATGGTAGCGAATAGTATCTAAATATGTTTTAATATGTAGCCAAAATCTATAGGAAATCAGTTAGCTTTAAAATAATTAAATTAGTTAGCATAAATTTCATTTTTATGAGTATTCCACACCGTAATGTCCCTCAGTTGGGCTGGGGGATATTACATTATGGAACCAGAGTGTCTCATTCAAACAATGGGCTTGTATGGGCTTGAACCCGTGTGAATTTGAGAAAAATATGTTGTTGCAACTTTGTTTGTGACGAATTTGGGGAAAAATAGAGAGAAATTTGAGTGAAATCCCCAAATTCACGAGTAAAATTCAAGTTTGAGTGACTCAGATCTGTTTAATAGATTTAATGGAGTAAATTTGCGATTTGCAGAGCCGAATTCGAATTGAAATGGTTGAATTTAGAATTTTAATGGTTGTTATAGAGTTACAGGCAATTTGGCGAATCAATGACCGAAATCGCTTTTGATTTCGAGATCGATGGCCCAGATTGGTCATGATAAATTTAAAAATTTATAAGGTTTCGACCGTTTGGAAGGTTGAGCGAATCAACGACCGTCATTTATTTTTTGCAGTTGGGAAAATAGATTAGATCGATGGTCTTCATTCATTTCGGTCGTCGGAAGGATGGAGCAGAACCGACAACCAAGATGAATTTCACAAATAGATCAACGACTTATATTCATTGGGGATTTTGGTCAAAAATTTCTAAGTGTTGAAGTTCACCAAGAGAAATTGCTGACGGTTGATAGTTGGGCTGGCCAAAATGGTGAAGAATTTAGTTTAGCCAAAAGACATATTTTTCCGTCGATGGCTGACGAAGTGGGCATCGCCTGAATTGAGCAAAGTATTTTCAATCGCCAATGGAAATCGTCGATGGATGATGGGTTGATGGTTGGGCGTTCACCGATTCGGCGAAGTATTTTCGAACGTGCAACATAAATCATCGATCACCGATCGGTCGATGGTTGGGCATCGACCGAATTTAGCAAGGCGTTCGGGTCGTCCAAGAGAATCTCGTGATGACCAATGAAGGAAGGGGGATGATGATGTGTCATACCACATTAACATCCACGTGTCATGCCACATCAACATCCATGTGTTGTTCCACATCATCCAAGTTGACACCTCATGATGACGTGTCATTCCATGCCAACATCCACGTGTCATGCCATGTCATCCCATATGTGGCCGACAACCGATGATTGGGTCAACCGAATTGAGGAAGAGTTTTCGACAGTCATTGGGGATTGTCGATCGTTGATGGGCCAATGGTCAGGCATGTTAGATTTTATAGCTCGGGAGGTACTCCACATGTTTTGTCTTGTATGCAAAAGTAGCCTTATATTTGCACTACTAAACACTTCACTTTGTAATGGGTTTTTATAAAGTTGTAATAAAGTGGTTCTTTTATGTAAGTGACTTTTTAATAAAGTGTACCTTCGAATATTAAAGTGACTTTATTTCACAAAGTGCACTTATGTTACAAAGTGAAATTGTACTTTAATATTTTAAGTGATTTATTTTGGAGGGGATGAATCATGTCCCTTGATCATGTAAAGACAATATTAGATATTGGCCTTTGGATTTAGGGATGGGGAAGGTGAAAAGACACTTGGAAGGTGAAAGGTCATTTTCTAATTATAAGAGAATGCATTGGGTAGGGTGCAAGACACAATGAAGAAGAGATTTAGATAGATTTCTGAGAGAGCTTGAGAGAGGAAAGTGAACAACAATTTTTTGGCACAGATTCCAAGGGAGATTGGGCACATTTCCCAAGGAGAAATTATGTTTAGGAGTAGCTGTGATTTATTGTTGAAGACAATTCATACTGTACGGATCCGTACATGTCGTACAACATCAATTTTGGGTACGGTTTTCGAGAAAAATTTTGGTGAATATTTTGTTGGAGGTCGGCGATACATGAGGGAATGTACAACAACCTATTGTGGGCATGGAAATCTAGGTGTTGATTTCAGAAAGGTCGTACATCTGTACGGATTTGGCACGATTTCTAGGCAACAGATTTGTGGGACAGATTGTGTTTGTAAGTGATTCTCTTGGCTACTAAATGTAATTTTGTTGTTGATATACTTTCCTAAAGCTAATAAAATCTCTCTCTCTCTTTGGGTTTCCCCACATTGGGGTTTTCCCTGGCTGGTTGCCTAAATTTCTGAGTATTACATGGATGTGTAATTGTTGTTCATTGTGTTTATTTCGCTGCAAAAGTGCTTAGCAATGTGTATTTTTTCTCATAATATTTTCTGAATGTGGGTTTATGTATCTTAGAATTAGTAGATGACAATTATCTCTAGGTTGATAAGTGTATGACCAAATATAATGCATGCTGATTTTGTCATTAAATTTCTACATCGTATCAAAGCTTGGGCTCTGTGTGACAGTGAGCAATGATTTTTGGGAAAGATTTGAAGGGGGGAACTTGATTGTTTGTTTTCCATTGAACATTTGATAGGGAGATGGTTGTTTGCATCAGGTATGAGGACCAGTTGGATGAGATTTCCAACTATTTGCAATGGAAAGTCAAAATGTCGGCTATTCTCAAGGAGAACAAAATTTGGAGCTTTGTCAACACCATAGTTGTTGTTCCATTAGAAGACCCTATAGATTTGGATTTAGATGAGGTAAAGGAAGCCAAATATTAGAGGCTTATCCTGGATGGGGTGAAGGACCACCTTATCCCACACTTGGCCGAGAAGAAGACAACCCAAGAGATGTGGGATGCACTTAAAAACTTGTACGAGGCGAAGAATGAAAACCGGAAGATGGACTTGAAGGATAAACTACATGATACCAAGATGGGTAAGGGGGAGAGTGTGCCTTCTTATCTTACCTGGGTAGCTCAAATGAAAGATGATTTGGCTGCAGTTGGCGAGGTCATATCGGATTCAGAGTTGGTGAGGACAGCTTTGAAAGGCTTCAACAAGGAGTGGAAAGTCTTCGTGAAGTGTGTGGTGGGTCGTGATCATATTCTAGATTGGAGCAGACTGTGGGACGATTTCACTTCGGAGGAGATTCAGGAAGGATATCAGAGCAATGGACAGAAGGAAGATGGAGCTAATGAAGAGAATGTTGCTCTTGCTGCAAAGGGAAAGGGGAAGAAGAAAGGAAATTCTGAGAGGGACTTGAGTAAAGTCATATGTTACTATTGTAACCAGTTGGGGCACCTTGCTTCTCAGTGTCCTGAGAGGAAAAAGAAGAAGAAGGAACATGAGGGGCCTGATGTAGCAACTACAACAACTATGGAGGACTTTTCATCCAAGTTTGATAAGGACTTTTATTTGGTCACTCTAGTATCTAGTGTCAGTAGTGGAGGATTTAGGGGTGATAACAGGTGGATTGTTGACAGTGGAGCCTCTTGTTACATGATGTGAATCTGGTGAGTATTCCTTATTATCACAAAGACAGGTCTTGATCGGTTGGTGGAGATTGAAGGAGGTATGGAACGAACTGTATGTGGAGTTGGAAGGGTTAGATTCTGACTTGAGTATGGAGGACTCTTGGAAGTTTATGGAGTTCTCTTTGTTCCAGGGTTGAGGGTTAACTTGTTCTCAGACTCATTCTTGGAGGATGATGGATGTTGTACATTATTCAAGAGGGGACATGTATTTATCTATAGGGAGGGAGTGGATCCAGTTGAACAACAACTGATTGATGATCAGGTGGACAAGTTGTACATGTTGCGAGGACAACCTTCAAGTTATGATTCATTGTCGAATGAGGAGCAGGAGGCTCCTAAGACTGCGGTGGGCCCAAGGATTTAGTCTTGCATTTTGAGAGAAGAGAGGGAGTCTCTTCTGAGCATCGGCATGAGGCTCAACTGGTGTGATCAAGATGATGCTCAAGGTGTAGTGGATTCTCCTAGGAGCTTAGGGTTCAAAGTGGCTGTCAGGAGGAGGTCTTATGGTTCGAGTTCTATGCAGGAGTTGACGTTGGCTCCAAGTTTAGAGGGAGCTCCTACTGCGAACAATGTGTTGGAACTGAATGATGGTGATGGAAGCAAGTACATCCCTTGCTAAGAGGGAATGTTATCTTTTATAGCTCAAGAGGTACTCCGCATGTTTTGTCTTGTATGTGGAATGATCCGACAGGATTTTTCGAAATGACTATGGTTGAGTTTTATTTGCATGCATTTATGAACCGTTGGGAAATTTAATGAAAGAGCGAGAAGAGAAAACGCATTATACAGCCATTAACATAATTGAAAATCTGAAATGGAATGAAAACAACAAACCATAGAGCACAAGTTTGATAACGGAGTTCGGCAACTTTGCCTACGTCTCCGGGCCTTTTCTCTGTGAGGGAGGCTTCTTGATTTCTTTTTTTGAAAGTTTATTAGTACATATTTACAATTGCCGATTGGCTCCTAGACTGATCTGGTCTTGTTCGCCATGATCTCTAGAATCTCTCACAACTTACGGCACCTGAAACGGATATACCGAACTCTCAGAAATCGTCCGACAGCATCTCTACCTCAACAGCTCCTCTGCCTCAAACTGGCTTAGACCTGGCTTTGCCTCAGCATCTCTGCTCTCCAAAAACCGTCAAAAATCTCTCAAGGCATGACCAAATGGCCTCAACAAGCCTTGGTTAAATAGTTGGGAAAGTTGGTTTCAATCTCCAACTTCCTCCCAAGATTTAGGCTCTAAAAAAGCCCAATAACCCCCAATTACAATAAAAATGGGTTAATTACAATTAAAATTAGTTAAAGTGGTTGAAAAACCCACTTTCAAACTATAATATAGTTAAATAAACCGCTTAGCTCCTTATGCTGGGCGCGCGCTCCTACTCTTGGTCATATGCAAACTCATATGGCCGAGCGCTAGCCTTGGGCTAAGCGCTGGCCCCTTCTGCACTCGGCGCTTGGTCGCATACTGAACTGTGGACTATATATTAAAGCCCCCCGCGCACATTTAAACAATGGTTATATGGCATACAACCCATGCGACCATAGGTTTGAACTTACGGTACTACATTCCCGCGCGTTATTTGAAAACGGAGGTCACATTACATAACATACGACCGCGGGTCGGGGCCTAGCCTCGGCCCAACACCCCCCGCCGAATAACACAAAACCTTGATTCAAATACAATGTAACCCGCTTTCTTTACAAGACTCAAGCGGCGGTACTACAGTTAGCGGAGGTTTGGCAAGTCGTTAACAATGGCGGAGGTCTGGGGTTCGAATCCCCCGGGCCACAACAATTTTTAACATAGCCCACATTGGCAAAACCCGGGGTGCCACGTGGTAGCCCGTGATTGGGCCACATGGCACCCTTTCATCCACTCGATGAATGCCATGTGTCAATAGCTGATTGGCCCACGTCACTGCCATGCGTCGCTGCCACGTCACTTGCCGTACACCCAGTCAGCACTGCCACGTCATCTGTCGTACGCCCAGTCAGCACTGCCACGTCATCTGCCGTACGCCCAGTCAGCACTGCCACGTCATCCACCGTACGCCCAGTCAGCACTGCCACATCATCCGCCGTATGATGCTGACATCATCCCGTGCCACGTGTCACCCTTCCAGTGGTGACACGTGTCACCTCGGGATTGGTCCAATCGTATGCCATAAATGCCAAATCCGCCTGACACGTGTCACTGCCTGAGGCTGCCACGTGTCCTGTACGGACGCTGCCACGTGTCATCTCCTGAGACTGCCACGTCACTGTACGGATGCCGCCACGTCAGTTGTACGGACTGACACGTGTCTGTACGGACAGGTACAATCAGCATCCCAAAATTTTGCCTGTTTGGCTCGGCGGACAGAATGCGATATATTCCTCATACGGACTCCGTTTGCGATAAAAATTATACCACCGGAATCAGGAAGACGAGCCGGACGCAATGGTGTTGGTTTCGTTGGATTCCGAGCACTTTCATTTTTGAGCAATTTTCATGCCCTGACAGCCTGCTGAATCCGATTTCGGATCATGGAAGTAGCCTTATATTTGCACTACTAAACACTTCACTTTGTAATGGGTTTTTTAAAAGTTGTAATAAAGTGGTTCTTTTATGTAAGTGACTTTTTAATAAAGTGTGTCGTCTAATATTAAAGTAACTTTATTTCATAAAGTGCACTTATGTTATACAATGAAATTGTACTTTAATATTTTAAGTGATTTATTTTGGAGGGAATGAATCATGTCCCTTGATCATGTAAAGACGATATTAGATCTTGGCCTTTGGATTTAGTGATGGGGAAGGTGAAAACACACTTGGAAGGTGAAAGGTCATTTTCGAATTATAAGAGAATGCATTGGGTATGGTGGAAGACACAATGAAGAAGACATTGTGATATATTTCCAAGAGAGCTTGAGAGAGGAAAGTGAGCAACAAATTTTTGGCACGGATTCCAAGGGATATTGGGCACATTTCCGAAGGAGAAATTTCTATTTAGGACTAGCTGTGATTTATTGTTGAAGACAGGTCGCACTGTATGGAACCGTACAAGTTGTACAACAACAAGTTTGGGCATGGTTTTTGAGGCATCTTTTGGTGAATTTTCTATTGGAGGTTGGCCATATAGGAGGGAAGGTACACCAAAGTATCGTGGGCACAAAAATCAAGGTGTTGATTTCAGCAAGGTCGTACATCTGTATGGATTTGGCACAATTTTCTAGGAAACATATTTGTGGGACAAATTGTGTTTGTAAGTGATTCTCTTGGCTGCTAAATGTAATTTTGTTGTTGATATACTTTCCTGAAGCTAATAAAATCTCTCTCTCTCTCTCTCTCTCTCTCTCTCTCTCTCTCTCTCTCTTTGGGTTTCCCCACATTGGGGTTTTCCCTGGCTAGTTGCCTAAATTTCTGAGTATTACATGGATGTGTAATTGTTGATCATTGTGTTTATTCCACCACAAAAGTTCTTAGCAATGTGTATTTTTGCTCATAATATTTTCTGAATGTGGGTTTATGTATCTCAGAATTCATAGATGACCGTTATCTCTAGGTTTCTAAGTGTATGACAGAATATAGTGCATGCCTATTTTGTCATTAAATTTCTACATGGTATTAGAGCTTGGGCTCTGTGTGACAGTGAGCACTGATTTTTGGGCAAGAGTTGAAGGGGGAAACTTGATTGTTTGTTTTCCATTGAACTATTGATAGGGAGATGGTTGTTTGCATCAGGTATGAGGACCGATTGGATGGGATTTCCAACTATTTGCAATGGAAAGTCATACTATCGGCTATTCTCAGGGAGAACAAAATTTGGAGCTTTGTCAGCACCATAGTTGTTGTTCCATCAACATACCTTATAGCTTTGGATTTACATGAGGTAAAGGAGGCAAAATCTCAGAGGCTTATTCTGGATGGGGTGAAGGACCACCTTATCCCACATTTGGATGAGAAGAAGACAACTAAAGAGATGTGGGATGCACTTAACAACTTGTACGAGGCAAAGAATGAAAATCGAAAGATGGCCTTGAAGGATAAACTGCATGATACCAAGATGGGTAAGGGGGAGAGTGTGTCTTATTATCTTACCCGGGTAGCTCAAGTGAAAGATGAGATAGCTGCAGTTGGGGAGGTCATATCATATTCAGATTTGGTGAGGATAGCCTTGAAAGGCTTCACCAAGGAAAGGGAAGTCTTCGTGAAGTGTGCGGTGGGTCGTGAGCATCTTCTAGATTGGAGCAGTCTGTGGAATGATTTCACTCGGGAGGAGATTCACGAAGGATCTCAGAGCAGTGGATAGAAGGAAGATGTAGCTAATGAAGAGAATGTTGCTCTTGCTGCAAAGGGAAAGGGGAAGAAGAAAGGAAAGTTTGGGAGGGACTTGAGTAAATTCAGATGTTACTATTGTAACTAGTTGGGACACCTTGCTTCTCAGTGTCCTGAGAGGAAAAAAAAGAAGAGGGAATAGGAGGGACCTGATACAACAACCACAACAACTATGGAGGACTTTTCATCCAAGTTTGATATAGAACTTTTTTTGGTCACTCTAGTATCCAGTGTCGATAGTGGATGATTTAGGGGTGATAACAAGTGGATTGTTGATAGTGGAGCTTCTTGTTACATGACGAGAATCTGGCGAGTATTCCTTATTATCACAAAGACAGGTCTTGACCGATTAGTGGAGAGTGAAGGAGGTATGGCATGAGTTGTATGTGGATATGGAAGGGTTAGATTCTGACTCGAGTATGGAGGACTCTTGGAGGTTGATGGATTTCTCTTTTTTCCAGGGTTGAGGGTTAACTTGCTCTTAGTCTCAACCTTGGAGGATGTTGGATATTGTATTTATCTATAGAGAGGGACATGTATTTATCTATAGGCAGGGAGCGGATCCGGTTGAACCACAAATAATTATTGATCGGGTGGACAAGTTGTACATGTTGCAAGGATAACCTTCAGGTTATGATTCATCATTGGATGAAGAGCAGGAGGCTCGTGAGACTACGGTGGGACCAAGGATTCATTCTTGCATTCTGAGAGAAGAGAGGGAGTCTCTTCTGAGCATCGACAAGAGGCTCAACTGGTGTGATCGAACTGATGCTCAGGGTGGAGTGGATTTTCCTAGGAGCTTAGGGTTCAAAGTGGTTGTCAGGAGGAGGTCTCCTAGTTCGAGTTCTGTGCAGGTGTTGAGGTTGGCTCCAGGTTCAGAGGGATCTCTTATTGCAAACAATGTGATGGAACCGAATGATGGTGATGGAAACAAGTACATCCATTTCTAAAAGGGAGTGTTGGCTTTTATAGCTCAGGAGGTACTCCACATGTTTTGTGTTGTATGCAAAAGTAGACTTATATTTGCACTACTAAACACTTGACTTTGTAATGGGTTTTTATAAAGTTGTAATAAAGTGGTTATTTTATGTAAGTGACTTTTTAATAAAGTGTACCTTCTAATATTAAAGTGACTTTATTTCATAAAGTGCACTTATGTTATAAATTGAAATTGTACTTTATTATTTTAAGTGATTTATTTTGGAGTGACTGAATCATGTCCCTTGATCATGTAAAGGAAAGATTAGATCTTTGCCTTTGGATTTAGAGATGGGGAAGCTGAAAAGACACTTGGAAGGTGAAAGGTCATTTGCAAATTATAAGAGAATGCATTGGGTAATGCGCAAAACACAATGAAGAAGCGATTGAGAGAGATTTACGAGAGAGCTTGAGAGAGGAAAGTGAACAACAAATTTTTGGCATGGATTCCAAGGGAGATTGGGTACATTTCCCAGGGATAAATTTATGTTTAGGATTAGTTGTGATTTATTGTTGAAGACATGATGTATTGTACATACCCATACATGCCATACAACAACAAGTTTGGGCACAAAAATCGAGGCAAGTGTGGGCATGATTTTCGAGGCATCTTTTGGTGAATTTTTTGTTGGAGGTCGACCATATAGGAGGGAAAGTACAACAACTTGTTGTGGGATCAGAAATTGAGGTGTTGATTTTAGCAAGGCCGTACAACGATATGAATTTGGAATGATTTTCCTAGGCAACAGATTTGTCGGACATATTGTGTTTGTAAGTGATTCTCTTGGCTGCTAAATGTAATTTTGCTGCTGATATACTTTCCCGAAGATAATAAAATCTCTCTCTCTCTTTGGGTTTCCCCACATTGGGGTTTTCCATGGCTGGTTGCCACAGATAATTGTAAGGATAGAAATTTATATTAAAATGTAGAAACCTGGGCTAATCTAACTAGTCCTTAATATGCAAAATATAAAATGTTTGGCGACAGTTTTTGTAAAAATATTCAATTTTATAAGGATTTTGTATAGTTATTATAAACTTTTGGCGATTTTTAAGGTAAAATAATTTTATTCTATGGAATTTGGGCAAATTGTTTTTAGAAAATATGGAAATTGGAGAATCTTTTTTTGGGAGAAACCATGGAAAATTAGCCCATTGGCGAAATTTAGCCCCTAAAATCATCTATGTCGGTTGCCTAAATTTAAGAGTTTTACATGGAATCCAATGATGGAGTCAGATTTGGGTTATGGGTACCTGAAAATGCACAGGAAGACAAATAATGCACCTATAGCATGTAGGGATAAATTGTGTAAAACAATCTAAACTTCTCCGGACCATAACTTTAAGCTCGAACCTAGGATTTGAGCAAACAAATAGTCTTTCGAAAGGTATTGAGGAGTAGAAGACAGTTGTCAACCCATAAATTGATTTGGGCAATAAAATCTTCCAAAAATTAATAAATATATTTTTGTAGCAGTAAAGGAGTAGAAATTGCAACATGTAAATGCTGTAACTTTTCGCTCATAACTCAGAATGAGGCGTGAGTACAGTCATTGGAAAGATGTTTTAGAAAGGAATGCATCAAGGGAATCAAAATTTGAATTGATGTAATGTGTCCTTCATAAATTGATGAGGAAATAACATGTATTCTATATGATGAAATGTTTTATGCTATGCATGTTCTAACAATAATTATTACATGCACATTTATTGCAGAATTAGAGGTACATAAAAGTAGCTTTGGTTCAAATATGAGGACTGGAGTTATGGAATATGCTCATGGATCTTACAACCACGAGGAATAGATCATAGGTCTGCATGTCAACATGGGGGATGTTGAGACAGAGTCAAATGGAAGAAGAGATAGGTATGAGCCTGTAACTAAGAAGCCTACATAGGAAAGTGAAGAGGTATAGAGATGATAATGAAAGGATTATGAAGGCTCAGGAAGAGACACTTCAAAGATTAAACATGTTGCATAAGAAAGTTAAAAAGGACTCTAGCACTAAGCAAGCAGTCGATATTAGACAAGTGTTAGCATCTACATCCCATAGAAAAAGGGATGATCATGGGAATGATAGGAAATCAAGAAGCATGAACATGCACCATCATTATCCAAATCAATCCACCATAAGAACTCATGCAAGTTCTGGGCCAGGAAGCAACCCAGGTGTGTCTCCTGTCAAGAGGCAAAGAAAAAGGCCTGAGGAAGACATATTGCAAGGTGAGCTTAGGAATATCAAGCTGCCAACTTTAAATGGTAAGCATAGTTAGGGAGAAGAGGTTGAGGCCCAACTGTCAAAAATGAAGAAATATTTCCAACTGCATGATTATCCCTCCCAAGTCGAAGCTAGAATTTTCACCTACCACTTGCAAAGAAAGGAATCCATGTGGTGGGATAAGCTTAAGCAAGCCAAGAACCTTGATGAGAAGAGGATCTCATGGAGGTAGTTCAAAGGATATTTCCAAGAGAAATATTTGTTCGAGCATTATTATGAAAGGAAAATGAAAGATTTCTTTGAAATCAAGTTGGGAAGCATGACAATAGAGGAATATGAGAAAAGGTCCTTTGAGTTGCTGAAGTATGTTAACTTCATCAAGGATGAGAAAGTCAAAATCCAAAGGTTTCTAAGTGGGTTAACCTCCTTCTATAGTGACAAGATACAATATGATAACCCCCAAACCTTGGAGGAAACCATAAAGAGAGCAAGGCTTCTTTATAAGAAAAGCAGAGGAAGGCCAGTTTTCCAAAAATATTGGAATGACAAGATGAAGGGTAAAAAGGATAAAAGAAATAAAGGTTTCAAGCAACCCTTTTTCAAGAATAACAACCAAGAAAATCAACAAATTCAATCAGCCCAAAATGAACACAAGAATGCAGATTCATTTGGGAAAAGGACAAGACAACAACCTGTACAATGTTGGGGATGTGAGGGAAATCATTTATATAGGGACTTCCCTCACAAAGGAGAAAGAATGAGGAATTTCCTCAACATTCAGAAGGCTGAAACAATGGAATACATGGGAGGCAACATGCCAAATATGTATGCAGCCTTGGACAACAAGCAAGCAGAGTATGAACCCCCCATGATTGAATTGGAAGGTAAGATTGATAACTAGCCCATGGCATTTTTAATTGATTCTGGAGCTAGCCATAGTTACATAAATGCTAACATTGTTGAAAGATTTCACTTGCAAAGGAGTAAGCATAAGAAATATTGGTTAGTTCAATTAGCCACATGAGCTAAGAGAAAGATCAATGAGTTACTTAAAGATTGTTCAATAGATATGGATGGACTCAACACAAAGGTAGATGTAAACATCATACCATTGGGTTCATATTGTTGGGATAAATATATGCACTATTAATTCCCACATTAAATTATCAACCAGGGAGTCGTAGACTTAGAGGTGCAAGCATAGGAAATGCAGGAAATACCAGATGCTATGTTTGAAGTGAATTTTTTATCCCTTTATGGTATGATCTCCTTGGGCATGCCATGTAATCTAAAGATTTATTTTATGAATATATTGGAAATATCTATTGCCTTCCAAGTTGAATTTACAGGAATGAAGTGAGCATCCTTGCTCAGCTTATCCACAATTACCATAATAACATCATTATGCTTGGTGTATTTACGAAATCATGTGACGAAATTCATGGAGATGGTTTCCCATTTCCATTCTAGAATTGGTAGGGGTTGCAACAACCCTGATGGGTGTCTGTGATCCACCTTAACGTGTTGATATTCTAAGCACTTAACCAAGTAGTCATCTATGTCCTTCTTCATTCCCGACCAATGAAATAGTTTCTTGGTGGTTGTAATCATTTTCTGATAACCAGGGTGACCAGTGTATGGTATTTTATGTAGTTCATCCAGTATGAGCCTCTTCAATTCGTCACGCTTTGGTATGTACAACCTACCTTTGTAATTTAGTAGGCCATCATTCGACAGTTGATAGACCTCATACTTCAACCCTGTGGGTTCCTGTTCTAAGTATGATATCACAGTTTTGAAAAATGCATTTGGTTCTTGTGCACTTTTGAATCTCCCCTTGATGTTTGATTCATAGGTTCTTATAGCTGCCAAATGAATCACCTTCATACTTCTACTGAGGGCATTGACCACTCTGTTTTCCTTCCCCTTAATATGTTTGATTTCAAAATCAAATTCACTAAGGAGAGCCATCCACTTAGCCTGTCTAGCATTGAGTTTGGGTTGGTCAAACAAATATCTCAGCCCACTATGGCCTATCATAAGTACAAATGTGTTTCCTAGGAGGTAATTCCTCCACATTTTTAAAGCATTTACTATGGCATCCAATTCTAGGTCATGTGTCACATAATTGATTTCATGTGCATTCAATTTTTTGGATTCATAACATATTACATATCATTCTTGCATGAGGACTCCTCTGAGTCCCTCTTTGCTAGCATCTGTACATACCAGGAAGTCCTTGTTTGGGTTTGCAATTTTCATCACTGGTGCATTGGTTAAAAGGTGTTTTAATTGGTGAAAACCCTCTTCATATTGTGGTCCAAAAAACTTTAACTCACTTTTTCTGTAGGGAGGTGATTGGGAAACCAATCTTGGAAAACCCCTTTATGAACCTCTATAGTATCCTGTTAGGCCCATAAAGGATTTTATATCATAGATGTCCTTTGGTGTAGGCTAATCCATGATGGATTTGATCTTGTCAGGGTCAACTGCCACTCCTTCTTTAGTGATGACGTGACCTAAGTAATGGACCATCTTTTGAAAAAAATCACACTTACTAAACTTTGCATAGAGCTTGTGCTCTCTTAGCACTTGAATCACTGACTTGAGGTGTTGTTCATGCTTTTCCTTTCTCTTAGAGTATATCAAAGTGTCATCTATGAAAACCAACAAAAATCTGTCTCAGAATTTACTGAGTACATTATTCATCAAACACATAAAGGTGACTGGTGCATTGGTAAGCCCAAATGGAACTACCACAAACTCATAGCACCCATACCTTGCACTAAAGGTTGTTTTATGGATGTCTTCATCCTTAATTAATACTTGATGGTATCCTGACCTTAAGTCAATTTTGGAAAATATTGTAGCACCCCTTAGTTGGTCAAACAGGTCATCAATTCTCGACAAGGGATACTTATTCTTAATGGTCATCTTGTTGAGTTGTCGGTAGTATATGCACAATCTAAGTGTGCCATCCTTATTTTTCACAAACAAGGTTGGTGCCCCCAAAGGGGACACACTAGGCCAGATGTAACCCTTTTCCAACATCTCCTTCAACTGCAGTTTGAACTCGACTAGCTCTGGTGTACTCATTCTATAGGGTGCTCTTGACATTGGCACCGCTCTAGGTACAAGTTCTATTGAAAAATCAGAATCTCTTCTTGGAGGTAGACCTGGTACCTCTTCTAGAAACACATCTTTATACTCTCTCAATATAGAATGGCCCCCTAGGCTTGGTTTATTGTCCTCAACAAAGTTCAACGCTTGTATTGCATATAAAGGACATCCTTTTTTGCAATACTTCTTCACTTGAAGTGATGATATTTTTCTCACCGAGACATGCTTTTGAATTTTGTGTAGAGTTATTTTCCTCCCTTCCTCATCTCTCCATCGAAAGTAGGTGGTTTGGATTTCTTAAACTCTTTAGGGTCATGGCTCCTGGAATGTTTCCTCCTCTTTCTTCTCCTCTGAGAATGTAAACTAGTCTCACTGCTAGAAAATTCCTTGCAGTTGTCAGTTCCCTCACTAGAGGATTTTTCAGTTGAATCCTTGACATCAACATGCCTCTTCGCTCCATGTTGGGCCTTCTTCGAGGTTCTTCTTCTTGTGTTGTTATTTTCAGGGACATGCTTTTGTATCTTAGGTGGACTTTGGGTTCTCTTAGTATTATGTTTGTCCACATTACTGGCCATCGGTCCATGTTGCAGTTGCCTCTGTATGTTTGATAGGATTTTCAACAAGACTGCATTTATTTCAATTTCCTTTTCTTTTTCTCTCATGAGTCTCTCATTGTCTTCTTTAAAGATTTTTAATTATTCCATAAGGATTCTTACAGTTTCAACAAAATCTCGAGGGGTTTCCACCGCCCTTCTCTCAACAAAATCTTCTTCTCTATTGTGGGAGCTTTTCCCCAACTCATGGCGTGTCACCATTATTTACGTTGTAGTTTTCCTTGCTGTCCACTGACTTTTTAAGTGTCGATAACAACATTTTATGTTAGTCAACTGTCCTCAAATTTTATTAACAACACATGTAATTTTTTTGTAAAGTAAAATTAGCTTCATTATTCCACATATAACAACAATATGCAGTTCAGATTCATAACATGTAAACAACGTAAGGTCTCACTCTTTTCAGTAGTAAAGCTGAAATAATATCTTACAGGTGGGTAGGGTAGAGTGCCCTACCCCTTAAAGTTTTTATATTAAATTTATTTACTCTCTTTCATGAGCCAAAGAAGGCCACGTGTTGTTTCCTGCTCTGATACCAATCTCTCACACACCCAACCCCCTAAGTACCCTTTTAAGGGATGGGATATAATTTTTTGTCCTTCCTACAACTTCTCTAAATTCCTTGAATAAGGGCACCATTTCCTTCTTCTCTTCGATATCTTTCCAACGACTATAAACTCGTCCAATACCGAGTTCTGAGTCGAAAGTTATGGCTCCATGAACTTCTCAGGGTATCATTCGTCAAAGGCCACATGACTCGACCTCATTCGTACCATCCTACATGGCACTAACACGACCTCAGTCATCATCCTCTAGCGATGACATGACCACTGGAGGGGTGGTTGCAGGGGATATCGCCCGGTCCTTCATGGGTAATAGGCCTTCGACCCCTTCGATATTTTTGTACAGGTTTACAAACTTCCCTAGAGTTTCGAAGTCCAAAGGACTCTTTCCACTTCGAAATCTATGGTGGAGATTCTATCCACCCTTAGATCTGATGGTTGAGATTCATGTGTGTTTAACACATAACTTAAACTTGACAAGGGGAGTCCCACACTTAATTTGTGTCCCGTTCCATAATGCCACGTGGAGCTATCCAAGCATGCCACATCAGAGTGACATACATGGTCTATCCAATCGAAGTTGGATATTTTGAAGAGGGTAATTTTGGCACTTCAACACTTTGGAGTTTAACCCACCTTCCTACATCCTCAAATCTCTTGAAATCTTAGAGTCCCAAGGTTCCAAAATTTTAGAACTCTTGCCATGTGCTCCAGCCTTCAGCACTTCGGTGTTTGGCTTGTGGACCAACACGTCAAATCTCCTGGAGCCTCGAAGTCTCAGAGTTCCAAAGTTATAGACTCCCAAAGTAAGACTTCATTGAAGTACTTACATTATCCTTCCACTAGTTGATCAAATTGTTGGAAAGGCTCTCAAAGGATCCTTAGATATACAACTCGCGTTACTTCACAACTTTGACATTTAGGGATTTCGTCCATTTAGCACCTTTTCACTCCTGGAGTAGGTCAACGTCGAATTTGACTACAACATATATCCAACAGTCAGGAATGATACCGATGTTTCTTGGATCGACAACTTACGTAAATTCACGTCCGAAATGTTGTTCAGGGTTTAACGATAAAGAGGATCCCATGACAATGAATAGGAAACCGCCAGGTTCCAGTCAACATTCCGGTCACTGTTTTGACATGTTTCCTTCAGTGGGATTTGAATCTTGTGAAGTTTCAACATCCCGAAATCCCAAACCTCCAAAGTCCCGAAGCTCGGAAGGCTTAGCTCCCTTTTAGCATAGTGTAGGGTTCCAGTGTCATGTTCATATGGGGCTTTGACAATCCCCCAAGGGATACACTCTCAGATCTTATACGATATTTGGTTAAGTCCATGGATTTGAGCCTACGGTCACTAGGGAGAATGGTTTGAAGGAAATTCCTTTCACTTCAGAATCCAAATCCGGTAATAGGACAACAATAATTCTAAGGGATTCATAGGTTCAGATTTATCCCTTAGAGGCTGTCCCAACTCTATATTTCCAGGTTTGGTCCCTAGATAGTCCCTTGAGGATACTCCAACCAAAACAGGGGTCAAAGTCTTATACTCCCAAATTCATTTAAAACTCATTACTAACAATTCTCCTTCTCTAAATAGAGGCAGGCAGAAAACCATATACAAAATATGATATTCAATATTTGCTTCAAATTTCCAAGTCGTTAGGCCATCAAAGCCACCGATTCTACCATTCAAACAAGTTAAAATAATTTTCCATCATCTATCTCAAGAAAAAAATGTACATTACAACCAAACAACCAAGACAACATAAAAAATCAGAGTCACACTTATCTGAAATTGGAAATTAGTTGGCAACTGTTGAAAGGGGTTCTCTTTTACACCCAACCATAGACACAGTTTTATCTTTGAGTATTCCTCAACTGGACACCCCCTAGCTAGACCATGATTCCATGATATAGATGATTTTTTTCTATTTTTCTCAGCTACAACAAGGGACAAATGTTACTCTCCTTTTCCCACAAGGCCCTGGCAGTTCAATTTTCTATCTACTAAGCAAGGGAGCTTGTTGTGATTGCTCACTCAATCACTGTGTCTTTGTTTATCAAATTGATTAGAAAACATTGTCCAATCACTCATGTACCCAGAATACCATAAATTTATTAGTTCTCCTTAGAACCAGAGAGCCTCGCACACTCTGCTTCCTCTCGAATGGTCTTCTGACCTACTCGTGTGTGTATCCTATGCCCTTTGCCCATGATTTTCCTCACTTTTCTTTCCTTTTCTAGCAAGATTTCATGGGTTATATCAGGAATTTTTGAGACAATTTCTCTACCCATCTCCTCATTTACTCTTGAGGAAGACTTCTCAACTACCAGCTTGACTGGTAAATAAATCTTATGGGCTAGAAGACTGTTCTGGGTCTGATCAATTTATATCCAACATTGTACTGGTCTGGCAGGGTCATCTCAACCACTATTGGTTCCCCTTACCATCCCCTCTCATGCATCATGATCCATACTAGCCACCTCCTTTAAGTAGTTATGCCACATTTTTCCATTTTTATTTAATAATAGAAACACACACACACACACACACACACACACACACACACACACACACACACACACACATATACACAATACCTTTAATAACAAGGTTCATTGTCTTTCCAAAATTCTTATGACGGATTTGCCATAGTATTTATCCAAATATAATTATATTTAAAAGCTGGGGGAAACAAGGGTATTACAGATAGGCAAAACAATTATGTAGACAAGAATAAAATATTTAAATATTTTAAAGTGGGCGAACATGTGTTCTTAAAAGTAAAGGAAAAGAGAAGTTCACTAAGATTAGGAAGTTTCCTAAAGTTGGTAGCAAGATATTGTGGGCCTTTTGAAATATTAGAAAAGATAGGGCCAATTGCATACATGCTAGCATTGTCTGCATCCATGAGAGTGCACAATGTATTTCATGTATCATTATTAAAGAAGTTTTTGCTTGACCCTAACCACATAATTGATTGGAATGTGATCCAGGTGGAGCACGAAGGGGATTTCCGAGTGGAACCAGTATGCATCCTGGACCGAAAAGTCAAATTGACCAGAAACAAGAACATAGGGATAGTAAAGTTTCAATTAACCTGCTACGGTCATGAATATTCTACATGGAAGGATGAAGAAAAAATGCGGGAAGAATACCCACACATTTTTTAAAATTTTGAAGAAAACAGAATGCAAGACTCTATTTTGAGCAACTAGAGTTCCATAACCACATCTCAGAGTCCTATCCAACTACAATAGGAGCCTTGATAAAAGAATGGTTCATTCCTTGTGTTAGTGTTGATAATTGAATGAAACATCCCTTTGGTTATCCTTGATAAATGAATGGTGCATTCCTTGAGTTGACGAGTTGAGAGGAACATGAGATTTTGGTTGGGACTATTGTTGGAGTTGTAAAATTGCAGATTTTTTATTTTCTGAAAGTATTGTGATGTAAATTCGTGTATGTATGTATATAGACAAAGTGTGCATCAAGGACAACACACAATTTTAGGGGAAGGGGAATATAAAATCTCCACTATAATCCCCTATTTAATTATTGTTTAATGTGGATATAATATGTGGCTATGGCCAAGCATTGTAATTGTTGGAATATTTGTTGTTGGCATTGATGTCAACCCTTGTCATGGGTTTTGGACCACAATATTGATGAAGGTATTTGGACATGAAGGACAATGCACATGCATATACAACACCCATTGATGGATAGTATACATCATGTTGTTTCCGGTGGTATGTGACACGTCACGTGGATCCTCATGGTTGAGGAGAAATGAATTTTTGAAGATGACAAAGTGAATTAAAGAAGGAAGTACATGTAGGCCCTAAAGATAATTAAAGAAAAGAATTACAAAATAAGAAAGTGTCAGGTTAGCCCTAATGTTAAAAGGAAGTGACATAAATGGTATAAATAAATATCATTATACATTCATTTGACACACAAATCGAATTTTAGAGGAAATCAAAAGTAAAGAAGGCCGGACTTCAAGGGAGGATAAAGTCTTTTGGTGATGTGTTCTAAGACATATCAAGGTACCTATGGTAAAAGTTTCAGTTCTTGATTCGCTATAATTATGGAGATACACTCTGTGGAAGATAGGGTTTTTGACTAGTCCTGAAGCTAATCAATAAACAGGTGTTCCGGGTAAAACAATCATAACTTATTCATCGAGAATCCAAATGACGTGGGACAAATTGAATTGGAAAGAGTACATACTGTAGTTTTTTGTGTGCGAGTTTCAGAATCTGATGTTAAATATTGAGCACGGGGAATTTCATACAAGTTCGGTCTCCTGAATAAACCAGAATTGAACAAGGTCTACCATTCTCTCTATAACTTCTTTTTGGGGAGGATTCAAGGATTGAAACTTGGAGAAGTTTCAGAGAATAAAATGAATAATATTATCTACAGGATCATCTTATTCCAATAATTGAATAATTGTAGAAATTGAAGAAGTCTCAGGAAGCATTATTAGGTTCTATGTGATGGTTGGTTGATGGTGATGATTTAATGTGAAGTTTTGTTATCTCTCGTATATTCTTGGGCAGAAGGAAGGGGCAAGGATGGAGAGTTCAAATCTCTATTGATATTGGAGGATTGTAACTTCCTCTTGGAGGTTTATCCCTCCCTTTACACTTGGAAGTTGTAGCTACCTTTGGAAGTCATTACTTCCCTTAAACAATAACTATTGATTATTTCTCATATATTGTACATGGTGTATTGTCGTGTATTGGTGTAACTCTTATACTATTGTTCATTGCTCATTGGATATAATTGAATGGTTTAAGTATAAGTTGAAAAATGTTTTAAATTGTACTTGATACTGATTCACCCCCCTCTCAGTATCAACAGTAATATGCGAATTGCATTTTTATGTTTTAATAATAAAACATGATGCCAACTGTTATCACTGAAATTTCGTTCGCAAATGGTTACAAGAATTCAACATCGTCAAACAGAAATGAGGTCATCCATGGACCTGAATTAACACAAAATCATTCACAAAGGGTCAAAACTATACAACTAGTGCAAAAATTAAAGGGCGATATGAAGACATTGGATGCGCACGCACATGCGCAAAACAGAAATGCAGAAATTGCGCACATGTGCACGATGCGCGACTGTGGTCGCAAAAATCAGCGCACCTGAGAAACGATGCATTTATGAGAGTGGTCGGCCTCCCACCCACTTCTGGTTCAACTTCCAAGTTGATTTGACACTCAAATATGGACTGGATTCGACTGGGTGGCTAGTCAAAGACCTATAAATGCCCTAATTAGCCTCTTTACACACTACAAACTAGTTGGACAATAACCCAAATGAATGCTATAAAAAGGACATGGATACACTCCATTTTTCAAGGAATTCAAAGAAAAGTTATGCTGCCATTATTCTCTTGAGGACTATTCTATCATTGCCAAGAGTATACTTGCATCATTGCATTGGGCAATCCATCTCACCCCTTGAGTGGATTAGCAAAGAATTCTTTCACCATTTTCATTTTCATTTTCAAAGTTGTAA
>JZKD02S0491397.1:265934-276911 GCA_000966675.3 Picea glauca
ATCTTGTTCTAGGGAGGGATAACATTGTTTTGTAGGCACGCAACACTCAACAAACATTCACCCTCTCACAAGACTCTTCTTCAATCCTTTCTCCATCTCCAAACCTGACCTATAGGGGCACCCATTCATCATCATATCACTCTCCATCTCAATCCCCCTAGGGTCACTGGGATTTCCCCCTTGCGGTGATTTCATCATCACTAAAGCGAGGGGAGTGTTTATCTAAGGTGATAGTGGGTAGGTACTCTCATAATTGTCCCACCTTTTAAGTTTGGGTTGGGCTTTTCCCAAGCTACAATCTGTGCGATAACAATCCTTATGTTGCAAGTAGTATTTCATGGGTATTGGGTGTTTGTCCCCGCATTGTAAGTGGAATTTCATGGAATATTAGGTGTATGTCCCAACATTGTTAGTAGACTAGGATGCTTTTTGGTGTTAGGTTTCTAAACTATAGGAAGATATCTTCTAGGGGGAATCAATGTCCATGTGTAAGACAAAGGTTGATCCAACATTTGAATGATTGATATCGAATGTGGAAATGGCTCACTGTGACAACTTGAAGACTCAAAAATTATGTCTTACATCATATGAATCATATGTTCCCTACCTCAAAACAAATTTTACGCAATAGAAACGTTGTTTATACATCAATATATTAATGTTTAAACATTGATAAAATAACATCACAAGCATAGATAAAACAACGCTTGTTTAAGCAATATTCCTAACTCAAAACCTAGTCAAATCTCCAAGCACAAAGTCAAGTCTTCGACCTCTTAAACAATTTAGAAGCATCCATAAAATGATGATAGTGATTTCTTCTTTAGTTACATCTAATTTTGAGGCCGAAAATGACACTAAAAGATTATGTCGAAATTAAACTTCTAATAAATGGTTTTTTTACCCCAAATATAGTGGTGGCAGGATCTAAACTCCAAAAAGATGACCCAAGAAAAGAACTTGAAAAGTGTAAAAACCACTTGAATGTGGGCTAATTAGCCTTTAGCCCAGACCAAGGGATAGTTGATTATTGACGTGACTAACAATGTTCCTCTAAAATCAAATTAAGTATACTTCGAAT
The DNA here is from genome assembly GCA_000966675.3 of Picea glauca. NCBI lineage: Eukaryota > Viridiplantae > Streptophyta > Pinopsida > Pinales > Pinaceae > Picea > Picea glauca. The sequence continues at coordinate 267,016 of JZKD02S0491397.1, forward strand.
TGTAGCACTATGTAACTCTCATTTAAACAATCTACTAAAACTAGCATATTTTGAAACAGGTGAATGTACATACCATGGAAATGCTAGAGTGAATTTAGGCATGGATAGGTAGGACGAGGCAAGAAGGATCTAGTGTCATTTTTGTTCTAGAGTTGTGACTAAAATAAGAGTTCAACATCAAAATGGTAGGACATTTATGACCAAAATATCTCATCTTCAACCACTTTTGGTTACCTCAAACTCGAATCACATGGATAGTATATAAATGTGAATGCGGCCAATGGAAAGGAAGGTGGGACTAGAAGAGTAGTGGTGGTTAAGAAGAACCATCAAATCTTGTAGCAAACTCATCTCCCTTATCAGAATCCAGTGATAGAATAAATCAGAGTTTCCAACGATCTAGAGTTTTCATCATTTTTTTGAAGATATGGGTTTATTCAAAATGGAGAGAAACTTTTTGAGGCATCATTTCATCATGCACGAAACTTAGATTAGGTGAAACTCTACGTACTTAAAATTTAACACAACTAAAAAATAGTTTTTGTATATGAAATATTATATTTTGTTTATCATCATGTTTTTCAAGGTGTAATGATCATATATTACATGTATAATCTTCATGTCCCAAAAATTTTCTACTAGGTGAAAGAAAAATCGTTCCGTTGTATTGATTCAATGATATATTGGGTAGCTAGGCCTAAGAGTGTTATATAGATATTGAATTAACAATGCTTGGACAAGCAAATGATAGAGGACGATGTAGATTAATGCTCTTATCTCATGAAAGTTGTCTTTGACAAGGAATTTAAACCAAGGTTAGGGAATTCATTGCTTGGTTATGGGATCCATTCATTGAAAACACGAATTAAGAAAATAACAAAGTTGAAATGGAATGGTAATCACTCACATGAACAACACCGCCTAAATTACGAGTTTGAATCACATTATGTAGATAGTTTACTCAATTTCATAACAGACTTATTGTAAATATTTTGATGAATCATTACTTAACTCTTATTTGATAATTAATAAAAGAGGATTTAGCAAATTTATATGATATAATAATTAGTCAAACTTAATACCCTTTTATCATTTTGAAAGAGGCAAGTGGCCTAAGTGGTGGTAAACAACTTGCAATGTGAGTTGTATTTTCAAAGGTCTAGGAATATTAGTTGTATTTCAAAGGTCTAGGATTATTAGTGTAGATTAAATGGTTGACCGTGTTGATCAAAGTATGGGATAACAAAATAATTATTCCATGCGCACACTCCTCACAACATGAAACTCGAAGGTCTAGGAACGTTAGTGTAGATTAAATGGTTGACAGTGTTGATCAAAGTATGGGATATCAAAATAATCATTCCATGTTTAAAAATTTTGTTATTTTTTCTTTTTAACTTTTAAAATGAAGTTTATTTATTTATTATTTTTGTATTAATTATTTAAATGAAATTACATACATTAAAAATATATATTTGGAGTTTAGTTGTTTATTTATTGTTTTAAAAAAATGAGAAGAGGGTCCACAATTAATGTAGTGATGTCATCACGTGATGAGTGCATCAACCACTACCACATGGTAGGGAAATTGACAATGTCTTTTCCCTTATTATTAAATATAGATTGTACTTACAGCATGAATAGACTGATTGTGACAGTGTCCACCGTGATGGTGAGGATTCGAACCATGGTCAGTGTGCCTAACCAAACTGACATATTGATATAAACACTTTTATCATTCATTATTCTTTATTTAAAGATCAACATAGCATATTCATTTTTTTTTGGTCCATTGTTTTGTTTTATAAGTATTATTATTACTAATTTAGATCAAATTTTTAAAGGTGCAAACATTTTTTCAAATTTTTTTCAATCTAAAAAAAGTTTTTATTACAAGGAACTTGATCCCTTTTTTTGTGCATGATAGATCTAGATTTAAGATAGATTTATGTTGGTGCTTAATGTATGTATGTATGTGTACATACATATATATGGCACATGTCAACTTCATGTTAAGCATGAAAGTAATTACACATCTCCCTCATACTGAGTAGCACACCATTAGAATTTGCTTTAGAGAAGCATATATTGAATGATGAATATGTTCATCAGGCTTTTTTGTTTCTATGGTCGGTTTATATTTCCCAGTTCTCTTCAGTTCTGTGGCAGTTGTATAGGAACTTATATTGGCTATACTTTTTGTAATGTTTTTGAACTCTGCGGAATGCCAGCATAAAACTTTTTATGGAAGTAATTGAGGATTCAGAGAATCCTGTATATGTACTGAAAGAAGAAAAAATTATATGTGTAATATAATTTGAGCAAATTTTTTCCCTGGAAAAAAGAGTAGCACACCATTAAATTGTCTTAACCATATAAATGTTTTACTTTGATTTGCTCTAAACACACACACATGTATAAAAAGAAAGTTGATACTGAAATATTTTACTTAAAGTCGACATTGAAATATTGTATTTATGGTAGATATTGAAATATATGTTTTCCTATTAATATCTTTTTTAAATGGCATGTTTCAACTTCGTGTTAAGCATTGAAGGAATTACACATCTCCCTCATACTATGATGTAGAAAACACCTATCGATAAAATAATAAATTTTTTACTTTCAATTACTTTTTATATACATGTAAAGTTAATATAAAATTATTTTACTTAAGGTAGACATTGAAATATTTTATTTCTGGTCAATATTGAAATCATTTTTTTATTAATATTTTTTTTAAATGCCACATATCAAATCCATGTTCAGCATGGAAGGAATTACACATCTCCCTCATACTGGGTTGTAGAAAGTGCCTCTCGACGCAACAAGAGAACAAGACACTCATGAGTAGTTATGCAAGACTTCCAAAGGATTGAAAGGCAAAAAACAGTGCATGGAAGTGCCTAAAGTGACCAAATCAAAATGGAAGCGGGGATGATGATGCAGGTGTAGTTGGAGAGACAAAGAACCTTACACTCATTATGTGCATGGGTAATAGGAGAAGAAGGCACTCTCAACTAGAGGTGTAAAATATTTGGTTATGACAATATATGTGCCACATCAATAGAGACTCTAAGTCATTATGATATTATCATTGTTTTTAGTAAACCCTTTACTACCAAAGGTTAGGTGTAGTAATGACATTACTTGGAAAAATTGTGATTGAATATACTTTCCCATGTGATCAATGCAGTGTTGGAATCGGTGAACACATAAATTTGGTGAGTGGTAGCAGTGGCGATGGCATTGAAGGTGGAGGAGGAGATCAATGGATTGGGTGGTGAGAAATAACAAGTAGTTTTGGAATAACAAGTTTTGCAAGGACAACCAAATGTTGAGGGATACAGTACCCCTAATTACATGCCTCCAACAAAATAAGGAAATGTGAGTTGATGTTATCATTATTCTTGAGAGTGTTTTCTTCCATGGTAGTTTCATGTCTTTGCTTTGAACTTTTCTACAAGGAGGGGAGTATTAATGTGGAATGAAATCCCAATGTAGGGATGGAAGTGTCAAACTGTAACGTACCCAACCACCCAGGCTGGGCCACACCACACAAAACTCTCTCAACTACAACTTTGATACCCAAGTGTAACGTTCCCTAGCTCAATTAAGGGACATTATGGTGTGAAATACACATAAAAACAAAATTTATGCTAACTTAAGTAATTCTTTTACTATTAGCCGATTTCTTGTAGCTTACAACTACAAATTTAAAACAGATTTAGCTAGTGTCTATAACCATAAAACAGATGCATCTAAAGCATGTTGATAATCAACATGAAATGCATGTAAACTGCTCATTACAACAACATATAAGTCATTCTCATTTACGCAGAGTTCATGCACAACAATAACACATGTAAACAACTCAATACAAGATAAAACACTTATCTTTAAACAAGAATTGTGCAACCAACTGCTTGGGACAGACGGTCCACCCAACCATAGACTGAATGTTCCAAATCTTAACAGTCAGTCACCCTTGAGTTGAGGCTAGTAATCCACAAAAGAGGGTGGTCTCTCACAGTCCACTCGCAACTTATAAAACTCATAATCCAACTGATATTCTCTTACAACTATCCTGATTTTTCTACCAGATCTCTTCCTACTGACCTGCCCAGCCTAAGGAATACACCATTCGTTTATTAGGGATAACCCAAGGAATGTGCCATTCGTTTATCAGGGTCTCTCTGGCATAGGTAGCTAGGAATCTCTCAGCTAGGAACTCAAGGGAACTTGCTGCTAGGAAAACTATCAGCAAACCAACAACAAACACTTGTTGTTTTAGTGCAACTCACACAGGAGTTCACTCTTTAGGCATGCCAACCTGGCTCTTCAATTTTCTAGCTCCAATTCGCTCCAGTTAGGCTCTAGCCTGCTCTAGAATTCACCCTCCATGGCTACACCAGCTTCAAGCTCTCTTTCTTTCTCTCTCCTTCCTTCCCATGCACAAAACTTGTCTGACTAAAAATCGTTGTCCCAACCCATACAAATTTCCTCTCTTGTGGCTTGTCTTTCTTGACTCACACTCTTCCCCAAGCTGATTGTACTGAACGCCCATGTGCCCAATAACTCTAGGATGTGACCACTCACAACCACCTTCTTACATGCATTCAATGATTGGATTTGGGAACACTCAATCATAAATTGGAAGGTTCATATACAATTAGCAAGTTTAGGAAAATGGGTTAAATTAATATACATGGGTATTTCCCCCCTGGATCCCTCTCGGCCATTATCCTAGACACTCCCCTCTCTTGTGGATTAATTCAATCCCCATCTCTTTTCCATGTCCCCTTAGCAACTGAAGTCACATTTTTATTATTAAAACATTGAAATACAATTCCCATATTACATCGTTTGGTCGTAGCCACATATTATATCCACACAAGCATTAATTAAACTAGGGATTATAATGGGGATGTTACATTCCCCCTCCCCTACAATTGTGCACCGTCCTCGGTGCACTCTATGTCGATATACACAAATATATATATATATATATATATATATATATATATATATGCAAATTTACATCAAAACACTTAGAAATAAAAATTATGCAATTTAACAACTCTAGCAACAACTCCAACCATCAATCTCTTGTTTCTCTCAACTCATTGACCCAAGGAATGCACCATTTGTTTATCAAGGTTGACCCAAGGGATATAACATCTATTTATCAAGGCTAACCCAATGAATGAGCCATTCATTTAACAAGGTCCCCATCGCAGTTGGCTAGGACTCTAAGATGTGGTTCCAGAACTCTAGCTTTCCTAAATGGAGTTTTGCATTATGTTTTCTTCAAAATTGTCAAAAATTTCTAGGTACTCTTCCCGCATGTTTTCTTCATACTCCCATGTAGCATCTTCAAGACCATAGCAGGTCCATTGATCCTTCACCATCTCTATGGCTTTGTGTTTTAGCACCTTGACTTTTTGTTCTACGATGTGTACTGGTTCCACCCGAAATCCCCTTCGTAGGGGCTCCACCTAGATCACATTCCAATCAATTATGTGGTTAGGATCAGGTACATACTTCTTTAATAGTGATACATGAAATAGATTATGCACTTTCATGGATGCAGGCAATGCTATCATGTATGAAATTGGCCCTATCTTTTCTAATAATTCAAAAGGTCCACAATATCTCGCTGCCAACTTTGGGAAACTTCCTAATCTTAGTGAACTTATCTTTTCCTTCACTTTCAAAAACACAAGTTCTCCCACTTTAAAATCTCTGAAAAATTCGTTCTTGTCTGCATAAATTTCCTGCCTATCTTGAGCAGCCTTTAAATTCCGCTTTATCCTTATCATTTTCTCTTCCCTTTCCTTCAACAAATTTGGCCCAACAACTGCTCTGTCTGCTAGATTATCCCTACTCACTAGTGTTACATTTTCTTCCATACAATGCTTCAAATGAAATCATCTTCAATGAGGGATGATACCCATTATTGTAGGAAAATTAAACTAAATGAATATAATTTTCCCACTTTGATGGTTGATCCATCACATACATTCTAAGCATGTCCTCAATTATCCTCTTGGTCCTTTCTGTTTTCCCATCTGACTCTAGATGATACGTTGTACTAAGATTTAGATTTGTTTCAAAGACTTTGAACAAACCTTTCCAAAAATTCGAAGTAAACTTTGGATCTCTATCTAAAACTATTGTCTTAGGCACTCCATGTAACCTAACAACTTCCTTCATATAAATTTCTATGATATTTTCCTCCCTGTGTGTAGTCTTTACTGGAATAAAATGTGTTTATTTAGTCAATTTATCCACCACCACCATGATGGAATCATGTTGCTTCACTGTTTTGGGCAGCTTAGTAATAAAATCAATTGTAACTACTTCCCACTTCCATTTCAGAATGGCAATGGTTGTAGAAAACCTACTAGGTGTCTATGTTTTGTCTTCACTTTTTGGCATTCTAGAGATCTGGCTATGTAATTAGCCACTTCTTTCTTCATTCTCGGCTAAAACTAATAGCTTCTTATTGTTGCAATTGTCTTCTGATATCATGGGTGCCTGACATATGGCACATTGTGTATTTCCTTCAAAACTGCATTTTTCAGCTCATTGGAATTCAACACATATACTTTTCCCTTCTACATGAGAATTTCATCTTCTTTTAACTCATAATAATTAATTTTTTGCTGAAAATGATTTTGTTGTAGTGTTTCTTTTAGTTTTACATAGTGTTGATTTGAATTCGTTGCTGCAATGATTTTATCTTTCAAATCTGTCCTAGACATGCTAATGGCTGCCATATGCACTTCATGAGCTCTCCTACTGAGTGCATCATCTACTTGATTTTTCTTGCCCTTTATATGCTTAATTTCAAAGTCATATTCACTCAAAAATTCCAGCCATCTAGTTTGTCTGGCATTTAGTGTTGGTTGTCCAAATAAATGTTTCAGACCACAATGATATGTTCTTAACTCAAATTTCTTTCCCATAAGGTAATGCCTCAACATTTTTAATGCATGTACAATCGTTGCTAACTCCAAGTCATGTGTAGCATAATTCCTCTCATGCTCTTTTAATTTTCTGGACTCATAGCATACCACATGGTCCCTTTGACTGAGAAATCCATCGAGTCCTTCCTTGCATGCATTGATGCACACAATAAAATCTTCATTTGCATTGAAAATCTTCATTATTGGTGCATTTGTCAATATTTCCTTCAACTGTTGAAAACTCTCTTCACACTTGGAAGTCCATTCAAATTTCACTCCCTTCTTTTGCAAAGAAGTGGTTGGATTTGCAATCCTTGAGAACCCTTTTATGAATCTTCGGTAATAACCGACAAGACCCATGAATGATATGACTTATGTCACATTCTTTGACGTTGGCCATCCTCTATTAGACTATATCTTCTCATGATCAACTTTTATCGTTGCTGCTGAAATTATATGCCCCAAGTAGTGAATCTTCTTTTGGTAAAATATGCGCTTACTTAGCTTAGCATACAATTTATGCTCTCTTAAAAGTTGCAACAACATTCTTAAATGTTTCTCATGTTCTTCTTCTGATTTAGAATAGATGAGGATATCATATAAGAACACAATCACAAACTTGTCCAAGTACTCCCTGAACACTCCATTCATCAGGCACATAAAAAATACTAGGGCATTTGATAGCCCAAATGGCAGTACTTTGAATTCATAATGCCCATATCTTGTTCTGAATGTTGTCTTGTTGATGTCTTCTTCCTTTATCCTTACTTGATGATAGCATGATCTCAAGTCAATCTTAGAAAAGATTCTTGCACCTTTCAATTGGTCAAACAAATTATCAATTCTTGGCAAAGTATACTTATTCTTTATGGTGACCTTATTAATCTTCTTGAAATCAATACACAACCTTAAGGTTCCATCTTTCTTCTTCACAAAAAGAACCGGGGCTCCCAAAGGTGACACACTTGGGCCTATATAGACCTTCTTCAAAAGTTCTTCAAGTTGCATTTGTAACTCTTTTAGTTCTTGTGTACCCATTATGTAAGGTGTCTTAGACACTTGGGCAGCTCCTGACATCAAATCAATAGAGAAATCAATGTCTCTTTTTTGTGGTAGTCCCAAAAATTCTCTAAAAACATCTTCAAAATCCCTCAACACTGGATGGCCTTCAATGCTTTCCACTTTGTCTTTGGTTTCCTCCTCCATATGGGCTGCAAACATTTGACATCCTTTCCTAAAGCTCTTCTTCAACTACATAGTTGAAATCTCTCTAATAGCTACAACTCTTGGAATGCCTTGAATATTACATTGCTTCCTTTCCTCATCAAGACATGTGATTGTCTTGTTGTAATAGTCTAGGACAGGATGGTGTTTCTCCAACCAATCCATACCAATTAGAAAATCATATGAAAAAATAGTATGATGTTTACATCCACCTTTGTATTGAGTCCATTCATGTCTATCAGACAATATTTAACCAACTCATTGATTTTCCTCTTATCCCTCGTGGCTAACTGAACTAACCAAGATTTATTATGCTTACTTCTTTGCAAGTGAAATCTTTCAACAATGTTAGCATTTAGGTAACTATGGCTAGCTCCAGAATTAAAATTCCTATGGGCTCATTATTGATCTTACCTTCCACTTCAATCATGGGAGATTGATACTCTTCCTGCTTGTTATCCAAGGTTGCATAAATCCTTGGCATGCTCATGCCCATGTCTTCCACTATTTCATCCTCTCGAATTTTTTGGATAGTTCTCATTTTTTCTCCTTTGTGAGGGAAATCCATATATATATATGATTTCCCTCACATTCCCAACATTGCACCGACTGTTGCCTTGACCTTTTTCCAAATGAATATGCAATATTGTGTTTAGTTTGTGCAACTTGAACATGTTGATTAGCTTGGAAATTATTCCTGAAAAAGGGTGGCTTAAAACCCTTCTTCCTTTGATCCTTCTTATCCTTCATCTTGTCATTCCAAGATTTTTGGAAAATAGTTCTTCCTTTTCTCTATTCATATAGATGCATTGCTCTGCTTATGGTTTCCTCCAAGGTTTTGGGGTTTTCATATTGAATCTTATCGATGTAGAAAGAGGGTAACCCACTTAGAAACCTTTGGATATTTACTTTCTCATCCTTAATGAAGTCAACATACTTCAACAATTCAAAGAATTGCTTCTCATATTCCTCCATTGTCATGGTTCCTGTTATCGCACAGTTTGTAGTTTAGGTCACAGGATAAAGGGTAGAGGACAAACTGGTGCAACAAGAACCTTCTCCACCCAATGTCACCTCGATGGGGAGGTTATTTATGTTTAGGGAGGTTAGCCCAGGGGAGACGTCCTCGGTAACTTGGGGTTTGAAGAGGCAGTAGATACAAGGTCAAGTTTTGGAGTTCCCTCCTCATAGGTTACCACCAATGTCAGATAGTCCGGCTAATCAGCCAATAAAAGAAGTGTATGCCCTGTTGAAAATGCCTGCTCGGAACAAGACAACAACAACACAATATATATTTCCAGGCTATAACTCAAAGGGTTAGTACTTCTTTGACTATCTGATATTATTCAATAAGCAATTGTAAAGCAATAGATATAGAATGAAGTCAACGTTTTGTCAATTAGCTATAAGAGATAATCAATTCATCAATATCTACCAAGATGACTAAGCCAACAATGTGTCCAATCAATGATTTACTCAATAAAAGCTTCAAATCATCATTTAATTGCTTATATCACAGTTTTGCTGCGCCAAGATGAAATATTCAACTATGACGTCAGCCTTAATTAGGTTAGCAATGTTAGTTAGGTTTCAAAATTTAAAGTTTTAAAGGTAGTTTTGTACACTAAAGCTTCAACGTTGGAGATCAAATCAGTGCCTTAGGGTATATGGAGTCAAAAGATAAGGGCACAAGGTCTCGAA
>JZKD02S0491397.1:277810-288453 GCA_000966675.3 Picea glauca
GGCGAGTTGTACCTGTCATGGATGCAATTCTTTCCAAGCCCTTTATTGCCTTTATTATTTCTTTTATTCATTGCTTTTTCTTTCTTTTTATTTCAAGGTCTAACTAGAGGACACTACCTTGGCATGGTGACCAGAGCTGACAGTGTTACCCACGAGTATTTTCGCAGAAATGATAGGGCTGGCTCGTGATGAGACCCCCTTTCTCTTGGCCATGCAACCAAGGGTCACTACCCTGGTGTGGTAACCAAATAATGGCAATGTCATACTGCTAGGTACCTATGAACATAATGGGCTGGCTCGTGATGAGACCCCCCATCCTCTTGGCTAGGTCTTGTTTTATTATTTTTCTTCGAGTCCCTCTTGTTTCTTATCGAGAGGCTTTTTATTGCCTTCTCGGGGATCCCTGTGCGAGGCATCTCTAGGTTTTATTTTCTATGGCTTTTATCTTTTACCAGCTGCTTTTACCCCCTGGGAATTTAGCCCCTTCTTCCCACAGGATAAAGTGTAACCCCACAAATAGGTCATCCTAACATCCAGACTAGGGGAATGGGATAGATGAATAGAAGATAAGATGCAAACTGATAATATGGTGGGAGCGGACGATGGCTCTTCAAAATCCCCCCTGGTGGCTAATAGGGATGATTTTAAGGATTGAAATTTATTTTAAAATGTAGAAACCTTAGCGAATCTTACTAATCCTTCATATGCCAACTATAAATGTTTGGCGATATTTTTGTAAAAATATTCAAATTTCTAAGGATTTTGTATAGTTTGTATATAATTTTGGCGATTTTTGAGGTAAAATAATTTTATCCTATAAAATTTGGGCAAATCATTTTTAGAATAGCGAATCTTTTTTTTGGAAAAACCATGGAAAATTAGCCCAAGAGCGAAATTTAGCCCCTAAAATCATCCATGGTGGCTAACCAAAACTTATGGATACAAGCTTGCTAGGGCACCCCGTTAATCCCCCCAACCATGGTCAAGTGGGTTAGTGTAAGATACAAGCAGTTGTCAGGAATGTAAGGAACCTGATGCATATATCTGAAAGTTATAATGATCAAACATGACACATACCATGATACCTGGACCAATTACCTCATGGAGCAAGAGTCTTCTTTGATGCAAGTCCAAGCCGAAGGTGATGGATGCTGCTGCTGCTAATAGGACAGGTCTGATGAAGAAAAGAAAGAGGGGCCCTCCAGGGCCATGCTCAGGTCAATCCTGCTCTCGGTACTCCATGTCTAGGACCTGTGGGCCTCGAGACATGATCTCCTAGTTATCCCTAGAAATCGGGGATAACAGTTCCCAACTTGAGTTCAAAAAACTCTTTCATCTTTCTTTCATAGTAATGCTCGGACAAATATTTCTCTTGGAAATATCCCTTGAAATGTTTCCATGAGATTTTTTTCTCATCAAGGTTCTTGGTTTGCTTAAGTTGATCCCACCACATGGTTGTCTTTCCTTGCAAGTGGTAGGTGGACATTCTAGCTTCTACCCGAGAGGGGTAATCATGCAGCTGGAAATATTTCTTCATTTCCAACAGTCAGGCCTCTGCCTCTTCTCCTTTAATGTGCTCACCATTGAAAGTTGGTGACTCAATATTCCTAAGTTCACCTTGCAAGATGTCTACCTCAGGTCTTCTCCTTTTCCTCTGAACGAGAGACACACTTGGGCTGCTCCTTGGACTTGAACTTGCATGAGTTCTTCTGGTGGAATGCCTTGGAGAATGATGGCATCTACTCATGCTTCTTGACTGCCTATCATTCCCATGATTATTTCTTTTTCTATGGGATCTTTATGCTAATACTTGTCTAGCACTATCTACTTTCTTAGTTACACAGTCCTTGTTAACTTGCTTCTGTATCATATTTAGGCTTGGAAGTATATCTTCTTGAGCCTTCATGATCCTCTCATTATCGGCCCTATAGCTTTGCACTTCTTTTTGTGGGCTTCTCATAGTTACAGTCCCTTTCCTATCTCTTCTACCATTAGACTCGGTCTCAACATTACCCATGCTGGTATGCAAACCTCAAATTTCTTCTTAATGGTTGTAAAACCATTGAGCATCCTCCATGTCTCTAGTTCTCATGTAGGAACTAAAGTTTGTTTTTTTGTATCGCTAATTCTGCAAGAATGTGCATCCAATAATTTTTTTTAGAATTAAGTATATTGCAAAATATTTGTTCATTGTATTACATGTCATTCTTCGTTTTAAATTATGAACAATATTAATGCACTACTCTCAAGTAGGATTCCTTAAATGCATTCATTTTCGAAACAACTTTCCAACAGTTATTTGTTTGCTCCAATTTGCACCCCCTAGTTCCGTCGCACTCACTTTGCACTTATACTTAGATTCCTTACTATGTCCACAAGCTCATAGGTGGCAAACTCGCAAACTCATAATCTTGTAACCTTCCTTTCATAATTTTGTCCGAAAAGTCTCAACACTTAATCATTTTTCCATCTACGCGGATTCACAGACTCATAATCTTGCAACCTTCATTTCATAATTCCATCCGAGAAGTCTCAAAAATTAATCATTTTTCCATCTACGTAGACTCGCAGACTCATAATATTGTAATCTTCATTTCATAAGTTCGTCCAATAAGTCTCATCACTTAACCACTTTTCCATCTACATGGACTCGTGATAGCTTAACACTTAGACAAATTACAATATCTTACTGCAATTTCATGGGAATGACAGTTGACCTTCCACATGGCTCCACATCACCTACCAACTATCATCCCATCCAACATGTACCTGCCACCGTGGCAGTACACATATTTCTTCTACCACGTCAGCTGACACATGGCCTCCACGTCATGCCAAAGAGGCTCAATTCTTCAAATTACCTATGAAATTTCTCTCAATTTTACTGCAGTAATTTAATAAAACAAGTTGCAGACATACTCCAGAATTAATTCTCTGCGAATTTCTGCTTCAACGTTCTACTAACTCGACCCATCCAGGCTCAGCGTTGAAAACTGGGCTCTAATACCACTTTGTAACGTACCCAACCATCTAGGCTGGGCCACACCACATAAAATATCTCAATTAAATCTCTGATACCCAAATGTAACATTCCCCAACTCAATCGAGGGACATTACAGTGCATAATACACATAAAAATGCAATTTATACAAACTTAAGTAATTCTTTTACTGTTAGTCGATTTCCTATAGCTTACAGCTAAAAATTCAAAGCAAATTTAGCTATTGGATATAACCATAAAATAGATGCATCTAAAGCATGCTAATAATCAACATGAAATGTAGCTAAACCACTAATTACAACAACATATAATTCATTGTCATTTATGTAGAGTTCATGCATAGCAATAACACATGTAAATAACTCAATACAAGATAAAACACTTATCTTTAAACAAGAATTGTGCAACCAACTGCTTGGGATGGACGTTCCACCCAACCATAGACAGGCTATTCTGAATCTCAACAGCCAGTCACCCCCGAGCTGAGGCTAGTAATCCACAAAAGAAGGTGGTCTCTCACAGTCCACTTGCAACTCATAAAACTCATAACCCAACTGATATTCTCCTACAACTATCTCAATTTTTCTACCAGCGCTTTTCCTCCTGACCTGCCCAACCCAAGGAATGCACCATTCGCTTATCAAGTATAACCCAAGTAATGTGCCATTTATTTATCAGGGTCTCTCTGGCACGGGTAGCTAGGAATCTCTCAGTTGGGAACTCAAGGGAACTTGTTTCTAGGAAAACTATACGCAAACAAACAACAAACACTTGTTGTTTTAGTGCAACTCACACAGGAGTTGACTCTTCAGGCCTGACAACCTAGCTCTTTAGTTTTCCAGCTCCAATTTTCTCCAGTTACGGTCCAACCTGCTCTAGAATTCACCCTCCATGGTTGCACCAACTCCAAGCTCTATTTCTTTCTCTCTCCTTCCTTCCCATGCACAAAACTTGTCTGACTAAAAACTGTTGTCCCAACCCATACAAATTTCCTCTCTTGTGGCTTGCCTTTCTTGACTCACACTCTTCCCCAAGTTGATTGTACTCAACCCTCATGTGCCCAATAACTCTGGGATGTGATCACTCACAACTACCCTCTTACATGTATTCAATGATTGGCTTTGGGAACACTCAATTAGAAATTGGAAGATTCATATACAATTAGCAAGTTTAGGAAATTGGGTTAAATTAATATACATGGGTTTTTCCCCTTGGACCCCTCTCGGCCATTATCCTAGACACTCCACTCTCTTATGGATTAATTTAGTCCCCATCTCTTGTAATGTCCCCTTAGCAACTAACATCATATTTTTATTATTAAAACATTGAAATACAATTCACATATTACACTGCTTGGTCATAGCCACATATTATATCCACATAAAAATTAATTAAACTAGGGATTATAATGGGTATGTTACACAAACATACAATTAGAAAAAGAGTATTAATGTTGAATGAACTCCCAATATAGAGATATGGAACTACAAGAAGATAGTATGTAGACGTCACATAAGCCAATAAAGACACATAAAGCACAACATCCATGGTTTATTGTTTTTTCTTGATTTGCTTCACAGTTTTGTTGGATTTAAGTGCTAGAATATCCTTATAATGCAAAATCAATGTCTGATTTTACACACAAAAAAAGAAAAAAAGTGTTGAATTCGAGTAACATATATAAAATCAAAGTAAGAAGACTCTAACAATGAATGAGAATGGATTTTGACATTATTAGAAATTATAGTTTTCAAAGTATATAGACAACGATCCTATATTTTTTATAAATTGAAAGAGACTTGTACACACATTATGGTACTCATTAGTGGGTGGAGTTGGACTCTCTTGAGAGATACAAGTGGTTTTCTCCAAGTTAAATTTAGTAGATCTCGTAAGCACAATAGGTAACTTACTACATCGTTACAGAGTGATAGTTGGAGAACTAGGGAATAGAAGAAGTGAAGATTAATGAATACCAAGAAGAGGTGGTGTAGATAAAAAAACATTTAAGCACTTAATCACAACTAAGGATAGATCAACATATAATGGATAACATTAAAAACTTTCATTATATATATAACCAAAAGTATGACTAACTTCCTTAGCATGAGGAAGACAAAGTCAACTTTGATCACCTTTGACATGAACACAAGTTGATTGAGTCAAGGCCACCTTTGGTTAGCTAAATTGACCAATCATTCTCTTAGTTTACTTCCCTAGTTGACCTTCAATAATCCAAAGGTGAGATGAATCTATTGTTCCAAAAATTCCAACACCCTTCGATCAAAATAACTCTTTAGAGGGTTGTAATTATCTTTGCACATGTTGATCGACCATAAGAATAACTTCATGAAGCCCAACCATAACCGAAGTTTCACAAACTTATATTCAATCAATGGCTTTGTAAAGATATAAATAATATGATAATCTTTCCTACAATAAAAAAGAGACACAACTTTATGTCGCACCAACCATCTTAAATAATAAGCATGAAGATCCACATGGTTCGTCTTACTATGAGCAATAAATTTTTTTGTCTACTTGTATTGCATTTTGGTTGTCGCAATACACTAAAATTGACTCTTCAAAAGGGAATTTGAAATCACCCATAAGGTTGTGAATCCACACTGCCTATTTGCTATCACTAACTACACACATATAATTAGCTTTTGTGGTAGATAAGGAAACAACCTTATGTTTCTTACGAGACCAACCTATGGATCTGGATCCAAGATGAAACACATAGCCTCGGGTCAAATTCTTATCATCTATATACCCAACCCAATCAAAATCAATAAAACCAACCAACTTGTTCACATTCATACTGCAATACTTTATACCAAGCTTATGTACCCTTGATATAGTGAATAATCCTCTTTATGACATTCAAGTGAATCTTTTTCAAATATTGCATGAACCTATAGACCAAACTAATAGCAAAGGATATATCATGTTTATTATGAGTTAAACTAATATGACTACCAAAAAGTTGCTTAAAGAGAGTATTGACTTTTGGAGAATTACACTTCTTAGTTAGCTTCACTCCCAAATGGTAATATGTAGCACATGGTTTACAATTTACCATCTTGAATCTCTGTAATATATCCAAAACATATTTATGGTGAGAGAGAAAGGTACCATCATCCATTTGAAAAACTTGGATATCTAAGAAGAAATGCAACAAAATAAGGTCAGTAATTTCAAATGTATATGTTAACAACTTCTTGGCACCCAAAATTAAGTTGACACTACTTCTATTGATGACTAAATCCTTAGCATATAGTGCCACAATTAAATTATCATTATTCACATGCAAAGCATAAATACTATGATCAAACTCACGACACTTGAAGCCAAATCTAAGAAAGAACTTGTCAATTTTCTCATGTGATCATGCTCTAGGGGGATATTTTTAAATAATATAAAGATTTCTTTAGTAAACACACAAGATTGTCATCCGTCTTAGATATTATAAGTTTCTCCATATAAACCTTGTAAATGAGATCACCATGTAGAAAAGGACTCTTGATATCCATCTAATATACCTACCATCTAGAACAAGCAATAAGTAAAATTATTAGTTGAATAGAGTTTGTGTTTGCAACAAGGGAAAAGTTCTCAGTGTGGTCAATATCTTCCTTGATGAGAAGATCCATTTACTACTAGTTGAGCTTTATGCCTCTCGAAAACACCTTCAAATGTGAATTTAATCTTGTAGACCCATTGACATTTCACCATATTATTTCCTTATGGCCAAGAAACTAAGTCCTAAGTTTTATTCTTGATCAGTTGTATTATTCAACCATAGAATTATCCCATTCAGGTCAACCATGTGCATCTGCATATGTATCAGGATGACATGTCTCTACCACACATTCCATTAAAGTAACACTACCATGCTATTTTTTGTCATCTATTTTTCCTTGAGTCATTTACATTACCTGCATCAACATTTGTAGCTTCAATTATCTTCATTCCCTATTGGGGTAGACTAACATCCCTTCTAAGAGGATTTCATGCTACAAAATCACCATGAGAATCCATAGTCAAAGGATTAGGTAGTTTATTTCTTGTAGTTGACTCTATCATAGAAGGTCGGATGCAAGTTTGATATTTTATGTGGGTTGACTATCTAGTTGGTAGGTTGATTGATGTACTGTGTAGGTTGGTCAATCCAAAAGTTCTCACAATTTCAAGTGGATCGCTACTTTAAAAACTAGAAGAGGAGTTCAACAAAGCAATACTTCAGGTCCACTCGTCACAAACAACACCTCTCCTATAAATAATTTTTTATTTGGTTGGATCAAACAACCTTTAGGATTTTGACCCATCAAAATACATCGTCTTACTACATGCATGACTCACATCCATCTTATTTCTCTTATCATATAGAATATGAGCCCCAACTATGAATCCAAATGTTCCGAGATATCTAACTGAGGGTTTTCTACCACTCCATTTCTCAAGAGGAGTCATATCCCACGTAGCTTTGGTTAAAACATATTTAGAAGGTAATTTGAGTAGTTTACAGCCTTTACCCAATATCTAGTTGATGATCCTTTGGATTGAAGTGAAGGTTGTGTCATTTCAACCATGGTCTGATTCTTCCTTTCAACAACATTATTCTTCTAAGGTGTGTAAGGTATCAATCTCTAGCATGAGATACCATTCTATGACAAATAGCTCTCAAATCCCTTTCTCACATATTATCCTCCATTGTCTAATCTTACACATTTCACAATTGAATGACACAATCCTTATTCTTCATGAAATATACCTATGTATACCCAGAAATAATCAATAGAAGTAAAAATATACCTTGCACTAGCTAGTGATGGTTTATTCATTATACAAAGTTGTCATTGTGAATAAGTTATAGCTAAGTATTTACTCTCCAAGTGTTCTATGTATCAAATGTATCCCAGTGATTCTTTCCAAGTACACACCCTTAAGATGCACCACCATTCACTACCTTAGGTAGTCCCTTAACCATCTTAAGCTCCACCATTAATTTCATTCTTCAAAAATTCAAACATTCTAGTCTTCCATGCTAAATTTTTCTATGGTCGTCGGTCCTAATTATGAGTATAGTGGGTCTTGGATCCTTCTTAGGAAAATCACTGAACTTATGTAGTTTCTCTTTAGGGTTAAAGACACCTTTGGAAAAAAACAACAAACTCATTGTTAATATCCTCCATAAAAAACCTATTAAGATAGAGTTTAACCCTCTTGCCATTTTGGGCTAGTTGGGATATATACAAAAAAAATGGCATTCAAACTTGTTACATTATATGCAATAATGATCGTGACACCACTCTAACATTTTAATCCTACCATAACCAACAATACTAAGAGCATGATCATATATAACAATTATGTCTTCTTCAATACCCTTAATTAGTGAAGAAAAGAGGGAAGTATACTTAATCATATGATGGGCACAACCAAAATCAACTATCCACTCACTTTTATAAATATGAGTATACGATACTTGAGAAGTACTAAACGAGAATGTATACTTCTCTCCCTTTCCTTCTAAAATTTGATGTTGCAGATCGTTTCATCGACAAGTTGACACCTCTCCTTCAAGAATCTTGACCCTGTCCTAAGGATATTTGCATGTTTTCTTCTAGAGAGAAAAACTTCACAACAGGTCTTGTCCTAACACACAATTAACAAGTCTTCTTCTTCTTAAATTTCTTAGTCAATGCATAATAATCATGCTTCTTCTTATCACTCTAGTCAACACATTCCAGTTCTTTCTCTTGATTGTATCATGGACCTCTTTCTCTATAGTTTTGTTGACTTTTTCTTTTAAGAAAATTGGCCTATTGCTTATTCTCAAGTTTAATTCATCAAGTAACTTTTCTTATTCCTTAATTAGAAACCATAGAAAGAATCAAAGGTATAGTCCTTACCACCTTATTTTCTAAAATCCCAACTAGCATGGAATGTTGTACTAGACATCATAGGGTGTCTTTAAATTCATCAAGATTAGTTCTATAAGCTAGTCATATTTATTTGGAAAATCCTTACATTCACCCAATTTCAATTGTAGCTCCTTCGCAAGAGACAAATAATATTTCAAACTTGACAAGTGAGAGGGGTGTTGATATTATGGTATCTGTAGGAGGTATTAAACTCTACGTGCAACCTTTGACGAGACTAGAATATTCCGAGAAGCAAGAGAAACCCTAAACAGATGTGTAGAAACCTTAGAAGACATGTCGGCTCAATAAAAGAATTAATATTAAGTGTTAACCTCTAAAAGTAGAAATCGGCTTGGACAGGTGACAAAGAGAACTATAAATAAGAGGGCGCTAGAGCTCATTTATCACTCTTACTCTCACAACTGCATAAGACTAGTGGTTTGCAAGTTTGGAGAGGGAGTGCAGCTGCAACTACTGCAATTGGGATTTTGGCTTTTGGTTGGACTTTATACTTGTTAATGTTTGGACTTTCTGCCTTGATTATGGTTTGGATTCTTTGCTTGGTACGCTAGCCTTGGAGAGAGATACACTATCTTGGTTGGCTATTGGTATTAAGGTTTTCTTCCGAAATTATTATGTCTATCAAGGTTAAACATGCTGCGGGGTGGCTTCGTGCCTATGGTTGGGTGACAATATTGCTATATTGTCTATGGAAAAACGAGCACGTCTCTTTTATTCTAACAGGTTATGGGACCACACTTTATTCATACAGTCTAACCACTGGAAGATATATTGCGAAGTTATTTGTTAAGCTCATTATGGCACCAGTTACAGCTGCAACAAGGTTTTCTGATTATGCAGCTACAACAAACCCTAACCCTTGTGTTCGAGCACTTCTAGTGAATAATTTGACCTAATTCCTTGACATCCTAGTGATCCCTAGCCTAACGCACCTCTTGGTACTCTCAGCTAGCAATATCGTCAGGTTTTAATTTTTTTTCAAAGTCAAAGTCAAAGTTTAACTAGTCATAGTCAAAGTTTCATTGGTCAAAGTCAAAGTCAAAGGTTGAATTATGGTCAAATTGATTTTGTGATCAAAGTTGAAATTTTAGAGTTTTTAGCTTATTCTATTCATTGAATATAATCTCTTCTTGTCAAGATGATATATAGTTTCAGATTGGAAGACAAGATGGGCGTTGCTATAAGGTTTCAAAGGTATGCACTTGTATATGCTATCTAAGTTATATCATCTAGAAAAACATGAGTGTGTTTGCATGGACTGTTGTTGGGAAATTATACCCTACGGACTAACAAGCTAGGGCTTAAACTTGCATGCAGATCATGACCCTTAAGAAATTACTTTTAACCTTCTACCCCAAACCTAAAACCCTTTCTCACATGCAAACATGGACAGAACCGACTAACCTTTTTTTATCGACGTTTGGTGTAGATCCTCTGTTGCGCTTTATCTCCTTGCTTCTGCTGCTCCTTCCAAAGACGATCTTGCAATCAAGACAAAAACACTATGCATGCATGCTATTGTTCTACTAGAGGGTTAGAGATTAAGCATAAATCAATAAAACACATATAATTCGTGCATTGGGACGGGAAAAGTATTCTTTATTAATCTCAAGATGAATCAACTTACAATAATCATAGAGATCGACCACCGTTCCTTGATCCTGATCCTGGGCTCCTCCTCTTCTTTGTCC
>JZKD02S0491409.1:0-17049 GCA_000966675.3 Picea glauca
TTTGAATTCTTCAAATCTCAATTGTGATAGAGTTTTAAAACTTCTATAATATTCTTGAAATTACACATGTTTCTATTCCCATATGCATGAGTAACAGGGGATTACATGGCATCCTCCCATACCATGGTGGTCAACACAGTAGGTCATCTTGCGAGAGGCATAAATTTTCATACGAGCTCTGATTGATGTAATGTTTGCACCGTTGGAAAGGTATAAATGTGTAGAATATTTTCATGAGGTCTAATATTTGCTAGGATATTTATAACCCCAAAAGATTCCATTTGATGCCTCAAATAGATTTGGAAGGTTTCATACTCCAATTTTCCAAATTGGGATATACTACTAAAATGACCCTGCAAGATAATTTCTCCAATTGTTTCCACTATGAAAGCATTGATATATATGAAAAATAATATAATGATCCAATATGGATCAACTAATATTAATTGTATCACCAACTAGACTCCAAAGTTATAATAATCACCTTGCATAAACCATTGTACCATAAATATTATAACAAGGTAAATATTCCAACAACCAACCAATGATATTATTGATTTAAAATGATACATTTGTATCAATTTTACTACTCATAATATTGTAGCATAATTTACCTCTAACCAATATACATTTGAAACCAGAGCTATAATATTAGATGGAGGAATCAGACTTTAGGATAGTCATAAACTTAAGAAATGTTTCAAACCTTAGTGAACTTTTTAAGACAAATTTTGGGTTGTCTTGTTAGCAAGGGTCATGTGAAGCATAGAAAGACAAAAATGTTTCTCAGAAGAGGGTTAAACAACCACCAGTCTCACACTATAAACTCTATATAATTATGATTATAAAAAAGGAGACCTTGACCGACAAATTTGGGAGGGAACATTGGGCATCTAAACAAGGTCATTTATCCCTCCTTTGAATCATTTTGTCACAAGATATGGATTAGATAAGGAAATCCTTAAAATGCTTGGAAGATAAGATGTCAAACCAACACCACACTAGCTTTGTCTTTTCAATTTGGACAACAAAGTACACCATTAAACCAAGAGTGAAAGGGAGGCTATCATCATCCCTTAGGAGGGTCATTATACATGTTAACTTATTAAATTAAAGTCTAATATCATTAGAAGTAAAATAGACATAAAAAATTTCTCAACAGGTACATGGGATGACAACTTGCAAACCCTCGTCTACTTGTACATATTCAAAAAATCAAGATATGGATAAAACTAAATACAAACATTGGTATCTCAAGAAAAACATTACGAGCATGAGTTTTAGGGCATCCACAAGTGATTAAAATTGATCTAAAATTTAGATGCACATTTTGATCAAAGGGGGTTTTTAACCTTTAGGGTATGAAGATGAGATACTAGATTGAAACCTCCATAAGAAAGAAAAGAAGATATTCCTTGAAAATGAACAAGAAATTATTAAGTAAAAGATATTTCAATAAATCTCAAATAAACCTAGATCCAATATAATGTATGTTGAAAACCTATGTTGCAAATAAAATAGAAAAAAAGGGGCAAAAAGTAAAATTTGATTTTTTGGATTTGGGTGGTTGAAGACAATGATAGACCAATGCCTTTGGAGGGATATGGGTCTCTATACCAGATATAGGTGATTCCTAGGGTTTAGGATGAGACAACATTTATGGGACCCTCAGGATTTCCCCTCAAGTGTTTTCTAGGTTTAGAAGGTTCTCTTTAGGGTTGGATGGGAGGATCAGTCCATGAAGAAGCCTTTCTAGGTACTATCAATGTGATCTTAAAGTTGGCCAAGGAAAAAGGAAAAATCCCTAGGATGTCCTACCTTCAATGAAAAAATGTTCAATGGTCAAAGGTTGAAGGTTAGAATTTCATACCTTGAGAACCTTTCCAAGTGGAGTGTTGCACCCTTCTTTGGCCTTCTAGTATCCTTTTTCTTCTATAAAATTTGAAAAGTGCTTATCCAATACCCCTGAAAATGACTAAACATTCACTTAGAACAAGGAATAGATACAAGAACTCTTCAAGAAATAATTCTCATTAATCTCCAACAATTTGAAATGAGAAAGGACTCCTCCTTTAATAGGTGAAGAGCCTCCTCAAAATAATACAATACAATGTGCTATCTCAATACCATGAGCTCAAAACCATTAGCCTAGTCAAAACCATGGGAAAGTAAATGAACATGTAACAAATCCTTAAAAACCCTCCAAGAGAAAAATGCCCCTCAAAATGGTCCAAAATACAATAGAAGGAGCCACACATGTGGGATAGAGAGAAAGAGAGTAAAGAAAGCGTGATCCTCAATAAAACTGTCATCATCTCATCAACGAGTAAATAAATGGGTCAAACAATGTCCAAATACCTCCAACATCTACCAACTAATTCCCTCAAACCAAGGAGTGGTCCAAATGTGAAATAACAACCTCAAAGAGATGACATCACCCCTCACATGTGCTATTTTTCCAATTCAATAAGTCAACAATAAAGGCACATGTGGCCTCCTCTAGGTGAGCACTTCTCAAGTAGACAACAATAAATCATTCCATGTCATCCCATGGTCCAAATAAAAACATATAACCACCTCCATAATCTGTAGCTAACTCATCCAATGCATTAATAACTCCCATGTCTGGTCTAAGGAGAGATAGCAATGCATGAGTGTGAATGCAATGTCCAACTAAGCAAGGAGAATGAATCTGTGTGGTACATGTGTCATGTGTGATGACATAGCATCCCTGTCATGGATAAATTCACTATCATTGATCCCAGTGCAGTGACATGTATCCCAATGCAATACACACATCCTAAGGAAAGTGGTGTAGATCCCAATGTATGTATATATGATCATATATGAGTACAAAAATCCCAATGTGATGTCATATATATCAAGGCATGGTACAGATATCCCAATGCATAATACTCACTTGAAGTGATGTGTCTAACCTCCTATCAAGCCATTAGATGATAACATCTCATGACATATCTTAACACAACATAAAAAATAAGGATTAGTTTTAACATTTACCTAAGTCTTTCCCAGGGGAACAATAGTAACCCTTATACATGCACCAAGTCCTAGGACAACCCATATTTCCCAAGTACCTAGGTGAAAGATAGGTAAAACATGAATAATAATGATGAATGGGAAGGGAAAGAACTTCATTTGATGACCCTCAAAGTCTAAGACATGCATAGGTATTTTTATTCATTTGTTGATCTAGCTTTTATGAGATAGGATTTTTTATATAATAGCCTTTGAGAGAGAGATTATCATTGAGTTACCTATCCCAAAAACTATTTGTTACTACCCATTTATGCCTTTTTATTTAAGTGTTTAGTTTATTGATCAAGTCCCTTTTTCTTTAGATATTCATAGACAAGCTAGGGACTAGGGGCATTGGCCTCATAGTGAGGTGGAATTGCTCAAGGTTTTATTTATACCTTTTTAATGGCTCTTCACCTCTAGCCTTTTTGGATTTATTGATCCATGCTTTAATCATTAGGACCTTTTCTTTTGACCTTTGAGAAATCATTAATGATAAGGATAAAACATTTATATGGATGGAATGAATGATATTGGGAAGACGAAAAATTTCTAGCATGACTAGGATGTGGAAAACACTATCTAGGTTAAGTAATTAGTATTACATATTGACTCGATAAATGACACACTTCTAAAATAAAACATGTTCCCCAAGGTATAACAAGGAAAATAATAAAACAATGCAATGTATGAAGTGTTGTCAGATATAGTTTAGTGTTTATGATGCAACACCCCCACCTCAGCAGAGTTTGCTTGACCTCCCGATATTTGGATCTTCCTATTCCCTTGAGTTGAAGTGGATCCTTAGTTCTCACTGAAACCTTCAATGCATATAAAACCATGGTCCTTTTAGAAGTTACGCCCGCGAGAACAAGAACTAGGCACTAACCCCTACTCCCCATGACCACTGGCGTGACCACTGACTTAGCCTGAATGTCTCTTCAAGTTTTGCGACCTCGCATTTCACGATTTTGGGATTTTTTCTACAAGTCACATCGACTCCTCTGATTCCCGAAAACCTGAAATGGGCTAATGGTCCACTAAATCCTCCCTTATGCTTCCACCATATGACCTCCAACCAAATCGTGGGACCTCTCCTCCGAGTGTGTCGAGATTTCATGACTTGTGAGTTCACGATGTGAATCTTATCCTTTCCCCCAAAGTCCAAACTCGCAACTTCCTTGCTACGAATCAACGGTCCTGAACCTCCTAATATATGAAAGTCCAAATCACGTTGAAACAAATTCCTCCACACTTCCGACTCCTGAAATGTCGATATCTCCGAGCGCCCAATCAACGACTCTCATTCCTCCATATCTAATGACTTCTAATCCTCCCAAGCTTTTGAGTGTTGAAATACACTCAACCTTAACGTCCCCGCTGATCCACTGGATCTAGTGGTCCACGGATATCTGCGCTTCTCCCCCTGAGAAAATCAATCGTCCGTTCAAGTTCTCAAAGACTCATGGCCAAATAACTTGGCGTCTTTCTTCTTGATCTTGGTTTCTGCGAGGCAAGTTTGACCCTCGTCCTTCCTTTGAAATTTCCAAGATTTTATCCCTCCTGAGCTTGATTCTTGCTGAAAACTCAAGGATTCTAAGGAATCCTGCACACACTCCTTGCGACCTTCATGATAATATCTAATTATCTGATATCTTCAAATCTACACACTCCTTGCGATAGAAGTCCTTCAACCACTCTCTTGGTTGGAAAAGTTTTAAACTTCAACCTAGCCTGCGCACACCTTGCACAACTCTATTTTATACTTGCAGTTCTGATGGTATAAGAACAACTCTATCTCTCCTGAGATTTTCTAAGGTAAAACTCATAACTTGTCAACGCACTCCTTGCAGACCTTCACTGCACTCCTTGCAAGAATTCCCAGGATGAGAAACAATTGAAACTCATACTCTCCCTCTCACAAACTTCATAAATTCAACATGAAGTCACACACATAAAATCATTGTAACAAATGCATAACAAAGCATATAAGAAAACTGTAAACATACCATTCAATAGATGCAAACAATATCCATAACAACACCATGAAATTGAGTCAAAGCATTCTTATATTAACTCAAGTGATTATGTACATAGGTTCTATAGCAACAACAATCTGCATATACAACTCCTACAATATTTTTTCTTCTCTGCTCTCCTATGCCCTCTTTCTCTACAACAACTACTCTTACAATAAGAATAATAATCATACAATACATCTATGAGGGATATTTCTTGAGTTTTCCCTCCTACAACTCTAAGTTATCTTATCAAATTAAAATCTCTACAACTACTTTACATTGATTACATTAATTGTCTACAACTGACAAATGAGAGCAATGCTCAAGATCTAAGTTACAATCCCCAAATCATTTAAGAGAACTTATGTCTCTCCAGATATTACATTAATGTGCCATCCTTTTGAAATTCAAAATATCTTTAAAATGTGCACTGGTGCGTATCCAACTGTTCTCTTCTTGTGATGCTCCTGCATCAGTTTACCACTTTCATGACGAACTAAGAAGTTATATCATCACATCCAGGTGAGCATCAATAAATCATATTGAACCATATTGTACCATCCATAGTAAGTCATTCTTCTAAGGGGTGAGGGAGGAGGATGAGATATACCACGAATGAGCTAGCATGATCACACATATGATGGAGATCAAGATAAATTGTTTGGTCTAGAGAAGATGAGCATGACACCTCATACAAGCAGAAACATGACACCCTTGTGAGGGTACCTATGAAAATTTCCACCCTTGAGGGGGTGGATCCTAGTTAGGCACATGTATTCTATGCTAGAGTGTATGAGAAATCTAGAATCTCCGTAGACATGTGGCCTACACACCATCTAACTGGGAAAATGACATTAAATTCAAGATGAAACTACCACCCCAGTCAAAATAAAAGCTATTTTGAAAAAATAAAAAAAAATCACTAAGTCTAAGCATGAAATTAAATCCTGAAAACATATGCAAGATATTATTTTAAGGAAAATCAATCAAATAATGCATAAAATTAAACACACAAATGAAGAAAAACATACATGGAAAATAAATATGCACTTCAAATTACTGCTCAATGTGTTTATTCTTTCCTACCCTATTTGCTAACTAAGAGAAATGACTTCTAAGTGAAATAAAAAATCCAATGCAACCACTCAAGAATCTTATAAATATCTTTAATCTTCCTCTTGTGTTTGGTTATTGTCCAAAACAAGGATATGTTAAAAACCAATATGGTATCAAGAAAAATCTTGGTCATTCTTAGGTATGGAAACCAAGTAAAGTCATAACTACGAAGCATAAGGCCCAAACAACTCCAAGATTTGTTCATACTTCCACAAACTTCCTCCATCCACATGTCAATAGGGATAATGTAGTTATAAGAGTGGATCAACCGTCTGAATTTACTTGTAATATCATAGAGGACAAGAGATTGTGAAGGTGTCTCTAGTTGGGATCTATAAGGAAATTTTTGAATTTCTATATCTCTCTTGGTAAAATACTCATGAGTCACAAGAAGGAAAGGAGGGTCAGGGTAATCATAGGTCAAAGGTATAGAAGAGAAACAATTCAAAAATAAGAAATAAGGTTTGGGAAAATTATAGGTCAAGTAATGCTCCATATATAAGCCAACCCTTTCATGCATAGGGGGGTAAATTACTTCGTGTTCCTCAAGACTTGGGCTAGTGAATTTTTCATCAGGTATTTCCAAGTTAAAATCTACACTATGTACAAGTTCATTAATAACATCTTCACCCTCATATTCAAAATCATAGACTGGATATTGTTCAAAATAAAAAGATCTCGCATCCCAATCATGTCTTCCATTTTAGAAAAGTCATCAAGTTTTCATCTTTTTCATGGAATGAGGGAGAATCAACTAGTTATTATTCATAATTTACTCCTTCGATGCCATCAAATTATGGATCAAAAAGATCAATATTATAAAAAGGGGTATCATTTGTCAAGTCCCAAACTTCATGTAGACAAGGAGACAAAAAAAATGGTAATTTTCACCCTCTAAGTTCTCATCCAAATCAACAGATCCACTAGGTTTATCTTGCTCTAAAGAAAATTCTACAAACTGGTCCCTTTCCAAATTGTCATAGGTTTGGGAAAGGGTGCAAGTTTCTACGTTATTTTCTTCACAAGGAAGAGAAACATCATCATCAAAACACACCTCTTTAACTTCATCTTAAATATATTCCTAAATGGATTTATGACGTGATTGCCTTTATTCTTCATTTATGTGGTTTTTAGTGAGGTCATGTTATTCATGACACAATGTTTCCTCAATGTGTTCATCAAATGCTTCCTCTTCTATAGGAGATGTAGTAAGTATCTCTTCTTCTAGGAGTACTTCCAAGGTACATTGATAAATATCTCAATCTCTACATTTTCAAGACCATGCTCCCAATTTTTAATAAATGACCTCAAAAGATCCGCAAATGAAGTGATTGGTCCTACAAGATCATCACAAAACAATCATTCACCTTTCCTTCCAAAATACATATAAAATTATATATCCACACATCTTCATAGATAATATGAAATTAATTCATGACCCAAATGAAATACATAACATGTGGTTGGGATAACTTAGTATTTCCATGAAATAAACTAATACGATCAGGTAAATATTCATGATAACATTTATGTGGAGCTCCTAGAATATTTGAAATGGTAAGTGGAGAACACATCTAATCCCATTGTTATATTGTTTCCATCCTTCAAATTTTCAAATCATATACCAAATCTAAGTGGAGTTGCCAAGGTGAATTCATCAAAGATAAGAAAATGCTACTTTCTTCACACTACAAGCAAAAAATCATTTAAAATTGTTAAGTGAATTGGGCTTCTACCCTTAAATGGAGTTGCCAAATGAGTAAAATTAATAAAAAAATTGTATCCTACTCATAATTTTTTTTTTTGAAGCCAAACTTATAATAGCCAAAATGTTATAGCTCAAACTCACGCTAAGGGAAATTCCCACCCTATGAAGGAGAGATTGGGGAAACATATAGGAAAGTTTCCCACTGTCACCTCAACAACCTTCCCTCTACACTTTAAGGTTGTGATTCCTAACCTAAGGATGTTTTTTCTACATGATCAATACTAATTTCTATCGTTGTATTTGGATGGAGAAGGCTTAGGAATTAGGGCAACAGATAGGAAAGATGCCCACTGTCACCTCAACAAACTTACCTCTACACTTTAAGGATAGGATTCCTAACCTAAGGAGGGTTTTTCTACATGATAAATACTAAGTCCTATCATTTTATTTGGATGGAAAAGTCTTAGGAATTGACTTGATTTTGAAGGTTGCATCTTCTCTAAAGGGGTAAGGCGGGTCAAATATGAGAGAAGATAAACTATAATGAGCTTGTATATAATATGAATTAGAACACAAAACTCAATAAATTCTTGGAAATAAAATGATTACATGAAAGTATATGAATTTGTCATATCCATGTAAAATTCACCATTAATTATCCAATAACTAATGATATTTCAAAGTACAATGTCCGATGCAAAATCAATTCAAAGATGCAAAGTCAAAATATCAATATGCCATGTATTCGTATGAAAGTAACACTTTGCGCAACAATATTTCTTCATTAGACTGTTGAAAGAACAATACTAACAATAGATTCTAGGAGAAACGTTAGGTGAGAAGAAATATCATATTCATCAAAATAAAAGAATTCAACCATAAACCAAAGTCAATTAACCTACAACAATGTGACAATGTACCAATAGTGATATATTGTTCAATAATTGCTACACTTATGCCATAAACCACATGAATGGAAAGGATGCAATGAAACACTTTAGATATAAAGCACACATATATCACCAAAGGTACAACAATACCCAATTTTCAAAATCAAATAGTATAGTATTTTATATCACATTCATCCACCGAAGGTATCCAACCATTACCAACAATATTGTAAAGTTTTAGAGCTAGTATTAATTATATCACCAACCAGACTTCAAAGTTATAATAATCACCTCACATAATCCATTAAGCCATGAATATTATAATAAGGTATATATTCCAACAACCAAATAGTAATATTGTTGAGTTTTAATGAAATATTTGTATGAAGTTTACTACTCATAAGGTTGTAGCATCATTTACCTTTGACCAACATACATTTGAAACTAGAACTGTAATATTGTATGGAGAAATCAAACTTTAGGATAGTCATAAACTTAAGCAACATTTTGAACCTTAGTGAGTTTTTTGAGACAAATTTCAGGTTGGATTGTTAGAAAGGGTCATGTGAAGCATAGAAACACAAAACTTTTGCTTAAAAAATGGTTACACAACCATCATTCTCACATTGTAAAATTTGTAGAATTATGACACTCGCAAAGGAGGCATTAGCCAAATAATTTGGGAGGGAATGTTGGGAATATAAAAAAGGTCATTGAGCCCTCCTTTGAATCATTTTATCAAAAGAGATGGAGTATATGAGGAAATCCTTAGAACGTTTGGAAGATAAGGTGTCAAACCAACACCACACCAACTTTGTCTCTGCAATTTGGACAACCAAGTAAACCCTTAAACCAATAGTGAAAGGGGGGCTACAAGAATCCATTTAGGAGGGTATTTGGATGCATTAACTCATTGCTTTAAAGTATAATATTGTTGGAAGTAAAAGACACATCAAACATTTCTCAATGGGTACATGGGATGATGTATTTCAAACCATTGTCTACTTGCATGTATTCAGGAAATCAAGAGATGGAAAACTAGAAATATAAGCCTTGATAGCTCAAGAAACACATTCCAACCATGATTGTTAGGGAATCCATAAGTTATTAAAATTTATTTAAAATTGATAAGCACATTTTGATCGAAATGGGTTTTGATCCTTTAGGGTATGAAGATGAGACAATAGATCAAACCATCCATAAGCCAACAAAGAAGATATTCCTTGAAAACATGCCAACAATGATTATGTAAAAAATGTGTCAATGAATCTCAAAGAAGCCTATATCCAATATAACGCATGATGAAACCCTAGGTTTCAAATAAAATAGAAAAAGGGGGAAAAAGGGAAATTTGGTTTTTTGGTTTTGGGTCGTTGAAGACAATTATAGACTAGTGCCTTTGGAGGGTTAAGGGGTCTTTATACTAGATCTAGACGTTGCTTACGGTTTAGGATGAGACAATGTTTATGGAACATGAAGAATTTCCCCTCAAGTGTTGTCTAGGGTTATAAGGTTCCATTTAGAGTTGGATGGGAGGATTGGTCCATGAATAAGCCTTTATAAGTACTAGCAAGGTTATGTTAAAGGTTGGAAAGGGAAAAAGGATAGAGACCTAGGACGTCCTACCTTAATGAAATGAACACATATTCAATGGTCAAAGGGGGAAGGTTAGAAGATCATACCTTGAGAAACCTTAAGTGTTTCACCCTTCTTGCAATAACCTTTTTCTTCCAACAAATATGAAGAGCGCTTATCTAAAACCCTTGAAAATAACTAAACATTCACTTAGAAAAATAATAGATACAAGAACTCTTCAAGCAAGTTTTCTCATTAATCTCCAATGATTTGAAATGAGAGAGGACTCCTTTTATAGGTGAAGATCCTCCTCAATACAATACAATAAAATATGTTAGCTCAATACCATGAGCTCAAAAAACATTAGCCCATTCAAAACCATGGGAAAGTACAATAAACATATAGAAATCCCTCAAGACCCTCCAAGAGAAAAAAAAAAACCCTTCAAAATGGTCCAAAATACAATATAAGGAGCCACAAATGTGGGCTAGAGAGAGAGAGTCAATAAGGTGCACTCCTTGTAACATCCCAATTTTAACCCTTATGAACTATAATGTATTATGTAATTGTCACTTAGGCTAGTGAGACGGTAAATTCAAAAAGGGGCCATAGTGCCTAGGAAATGTAATACTTCATATACATTAATAAAAATACACTGTTAGTTGCAAGACAGACAAGGAAAAAAGAGATAGGGGGATATGATTCCATGAGAGAGGGGGCTTGAGGGGATAAGTCTTATTATTATTATTTTTATTTACCATAATTGATTTTATGGAGAAAAGTGGTTACATGGGCTTCTTGGGGAAGGCCATGTGGTTCTTGGTTCTTATGAATATATAAACATTCCTTGGGGGATTCTTGGGTTTGCTTCTTGCCCTTGTTCATTTTGTTCTCTTATTCTTCTTGCCTCTTCACTTAGTCTTTCTAATTCATGTTCTCTTGGACAGAGCATGGAAACAAATGGTAGGAAGAGGAGAGCCATTGCTAAATGGATGTAATATTTTACTGATCATTTAAGAAGGGAATGGATGTCTGTGTGCATGAGCTTGATGGAAATTCAGTTAGAAATGTCCACAACTGTGAGTCTTGAGAGTCCCAATAGGGAGATTCTTGACCAAAATAATTGGATCCTTGGAAGGAGGTGGACAGCCTGAGGGACTACGTGGCAGAGAAGGGGGTTCATTCTCTTGGGGTTGTGTAGGTTGGGTAGAAGAGAGTTGGTGTACTTTGGATTGTTGTGAGTGCAGAAAGGACTATGATAGCTTGAGTGTTGAGAGGAATGTTAGTTATGAGACTGATAGCAGTTCGGATAGAACTATCCACAAATGAGAATACTTTTAGCTTCCAATAAAGAGATTTACTGACCAATAGCACTAGATTCCTGGAGAAAAATGGAACAACCTCAGGGACTGCATGATAGATAAAGGTGTTCATTTCTTTGGGTTTTGCAGGATGAGGGGGAAAGAGAGCTGGAAATTTCAATTTTTTGTGAGGTTGGGAAACCTGAGAGCTAATTAGCCAACTGTTGTGTGTTTAGACTTAGCCTAGGCCACGTCCTTTTGGATTCATAGTCCTGGCTCAGGGGTGACATGTTGTTGAGGGTAAATGAACAATAACGTCTATGGTTGGGAGGAACGTCCTTCGTCTATAGCCAGTTGGTGAATGTTTACTTGAAAGATAACTTCTCTCTTTATATTTTTTGTATAATGTTTAATCCCGCTGTGTATTTAATTATCTTTGAGATATGTATTTTTAATGTGTCTGTATGTTGGCTATTTGTTCTGCTTGGCACATTGTTTAATTCTTTATGTTGTAGCATGGATATTGATTAATGCATGTGGTTCTTTCATTCTTGTTTTAGATTAAATGTTGATAGAATTTGAGATCCATTTAGAGAATTGAGTCTTGGGACTGCAGTGTGCCCCACGTACTGGTGGTTAGGCGTGTTGCAGGAAGATTAAGTGGCATAGCCCATCCTGTGAGTAGCTGGGTATGTTATAGATTGGTATCAGAGCCATGGGTTGAGACATCGGGATAGAATCGGCTGGATCATTTAGAAAATATCTCATGGTTGAGATCAAGTTAGGACCTTGAATTCATGAAGCTCGGGAGGAATGGCGTTGCAGAATCCGTGCAGAAGCCAGAGCGTCAGATATCCTTAATAATGGATTGAAGGATTGTGAGCGTCCCTTTAAAATTCGGGAACGATCTCCATTGTGGGATCAAGTTTAGATTTGGACCATTGGATCTATTTGAGAAAATACAAATCCTTCGCAATCGTCGTATTTGGGGAAGGTGCGGGGTCGTTAAGAACCAGAGTCCTTCAGACTTCATTGCTTCGGAAAATGTTAAGTATTGGATGAAAAGGAGGTAAAAGCCCTGAAGCTCCAAAGTCCTAGAGTGAATCTACGTCATAGATCATTTCAAAGAGTACTTGACTGTTGGATTTTTCCAAGGACAAATTTGGACCGTTACATCAGGAATAGATCAAGAGGTGAGGCACAGTGGAGAATATCAATTCAAATCCATCATATCTACACATGGGCGAGTGTGAGCCATAGATCTCATGAAAATTTGAAGGTTCGACACTTTGGGAGAAGCGAGTCCTTAAGCTGCTCAGAAGAAAATCTCCTGAAGTCCCGAACTCTAGACAAAATCATCATCGTTTGTTCTCTAGGACACGTGTCTATAGATGATCAAGTATTCGACATTCGAGAGTTTTATTCCTTATGTCACTTGAAGAATTTTTCTCTGAACTCTCGAAGTCCAGAGTCGATCCAGACCGTTCATGGTTATGGGACACATGTCTGTAGATTAGAGATTGTTTGGAAGTTTGATGTTCAGAGGAATTGTTGGATGGAATTGAAAAATCCTCCAAATCCTGAAGCCCTGAAGTGTCGTAGTTCTGGAAATCTGGAGAAGCATAGTTTGGAATTTTGTCAGTTCAAAATATTTGTAATGTTATGTGGTGAAGTCCCCCACATTCCTAAGTCCTAAATCTCTGGAGGGAGATAGACCGGGAGTCCACCAGTTCAACGTTCGAGAGTTTTGAGGTGTATGGTAGAAGAAAATTCTGAAGCCCAAAGTAGCCGAAGTCACTGAGCGCCAAAGTGATGTGGCATGTTGACGTCACCAAGGGTGACATGAACCCACTTCATGCATGCCACGTTTCATCCTATTTTATGAAATTCATAGAACCTTTGTGCTAGTTATAACCTGACATGTGTCACTCGTAGGATAGGCCATGTGTCATCTCTATTTTTTCACCATGTATCACCCCCCCTTGATGCGAAGTTGCTGACGAGACTTCAAAATTTTGGAGGTTCGACATTTGTGGATAAGGGAGTATGTTGTTGTGAGAATATATGAAGTTTGAAGCTCCAAAGAACTGGAGTAAGAATACATCGAAGAGCCTCTCTGGGAGTTTTCTAGTTCAATGTTCAGAGGGAATGTTGTTCGGTATAGGTGGAACCTCCGAAGCCCAAAGTTTCGAAATTCCAAAGTGTGTAAGGGTCATCCATCTCAATGTTTGATTAAGTCATGACCATTGATCTCGTTGAAGCCTCCATATGGGATGGGACCATCCAGTCGACGAGAGATCAAATATCAACCGTCTGATCTGCTAGTAGATTTGTTGGAAGGGCTTCAATGAAGATTAACTCTGGGAGAAATCGGAGATTGAAGAGGGAGAATAGCTGAAGGATGAATTTTAGAGGACTTGGTCCCTATGCCAGTCTCATGATAAGGTAACGGGGTTGTTTAAAGGCGCGACTGGACATTATGGTCTAGAAGTGAATAAGGACTTCAGGGCCTAGAAGTGAATAATCCCTTGGACATTATGTTGGAACGAGGTCCTGTGTAAAGAATAAAGAGAAAAGCGCTAGAGGAAGGCGCTAAAGAATTAATAAGTCCATGGTTTTGAGCCATGTTCATATGGAAATTGAATTGAAGGAAGTGCCCGTGAAAAATTTGATGTTGTACGAGTTTAAAGGGGGCTGTGGAATTTTTCGACAAAATCCTATTGCAAAACAAGAGAAAAAGGGTTGAAAGTGGTTTTTTTGGGGAATCCATAACTTTTAGCGTAGATATTTGATTGGGGAGAAATTATAGCCATTGGAAGGCTGATTCAGAGGATAATGGCCTAGAATTATTCTAATTTGTATAACTATGATCTATTTCTGCATAAATTAAATAGAAAAGGTACCTATAAATTTAATTGACAATTTTTGTATAATATGTATAATTCTAACCAGATGATTGCTTGCAAATTTTGTCAGGATTAGAGGTATAATCAGATCAATTCAAGAACATGATCAATTATTAGAGTCATGGAAGCATGAAAAATCTTACAAAAGTTGGATGAGGTACTATAAAATAAAGAATCCTCACATAGGATATGAAGCTAGCAGATTAAAAATGTCATTGAAGGGCATAGAAGGAAAAAAAAAGTAAGACTCCTTAGCCTTGAAGGTAGAAATTTGTTGACAGTTGCAAAGCTTAAGTGTGAAAGAAATCCACTTATGATATCATATTTCACAGTGGAAGCAAGATGCCAATGCAGAGAAATTGGAATGCTCTCACACTTGAAAAGTGTCAATGAATGAAAATGGACTTCCATTTGGGAATGGTATTAAGTGTGAAAGGTATGGTTTCACACGGAAATGTTAATGAAGTAACCTAATGGAGAACTAGGAGTAACAATATTTGATTCAAGAATGTGGTAGAAGAGTGAGGGAATGTTTGAGCTACTTCATTCCAGGGTGCTGGAATGTTTCATAAAGATAAAGTGGATATGACTGCCTAGGAGAGGCTGCTAGAAATAGAACACATTGGTTGGATTGCAAAATGTCCAAGTGGAACTTGGCTGGAAAGTATTCATACCAGGGAACAATAATGCAGATGACTATAATGAGAGAATGCAAGGCAACAAGGATCTGAAGGAGTTCAAGGACAACCATCTACAACATAAATAGATAAATAAATGAGTTAAAATAGAAATGCACCAGAGTGCATGAGGTATAGAATGAAGTTAAGTTTCATATGCATTAGTAGGCATGTTGATAGTGAATTCTTGGTGCATGTGGATGTGTAATTTTGCAAATGTACATACTTGGATATGCATATAACATGATTGTGAACTTAGAATAGTCTATTATTATGAGATAATGATTGAGTATGACTAATGATTGATTATGTATTCAGGAAAAATGATATAGCATGGTTAAAGATGTGGATGTTGTTGTTTCTTATGATTTCCATCTAGGTGAAGACCCATGAGGGTGGCAGGGATGGTGACCAAAATGATGAAGGAGGAAGTTTGTGAGCTTATACAAATATCAGTTGGTCAGATAGCAACAAGTAGGTTGATAACAACCAGGAAGGTATGGATTTAGTTTATGTTGATGCATACATGTTGAAGGGACTGAGGTAATAATTCCCTCAGTTAATTTTCAATATTTAAAACTGATATGTAATGGCCAAAGGCCTAGAGTATGTAGTTGTTATTGATACTAGAATGCATTTAGATAGATTACTGGTTGCATATTATGTTGTGATTGGTTATGGGATCATAACCGGTTAATTTAGGAGACATACTCCTTCTATAACAATGAATATCCATAGAGCTAGTCATGTGTGAGACCATAATATGGTTGGACATGGAAGGGCTATAGCTATATATGAGTGCTCAATGGTATCTACTGTATAGATGATGTTTGGACTACAACCTCTTTGTCAAAATTGACGAGAACTTAATAATTATATTCTTAGTGTTGTGTTTGGGTTGAAAAGGAAGGTATCCAAATAGTCAGGAAAGCAATAGGAAGTTCGTGGATGATGTGTTGAGGCATTGGCCAGACCTTCCAACTCACCTTGGTAAATGCATGACATATATGTGTGGTATTATGTAGTCAATGCTGGGATGCATTGTGTAAATGTGGTCATCGGTATTGGTACATCGATTGTTATTTTATTTAATAATTAATTGTTGAATTATGAAAATCCTGTGGTGCTAAGAATACATAATGATGGATAGATGCATTATATTTAATATAAATACTACCCCAAGGTTGATTGGATTGTTACAAATGATAATAAGTGATAATACATGTTTTGGAGCTATTAAAAATGTTACAAGTGATAATACATGAATCATTGAATGCATTAGGTGAATGCATGTATATATTGTATAACATAGAAATGATTATGCTAATAGCTGAAATGATGTGAGTATTTCTAGCTCATGAAGATGAAAACACTTCAGGAACTATTAGATATTACAAAAATAAAGTTGCGGGTTAGAGAATATACATAATGATAAATTACAGAAAAGCTTTGTTGAGGGGACAAAGTGATAAAAACATTTATGGATAGAAGAAAGAAAATAATGGATGATAACACATGTGTATGTAATGATGAGTTCACTCCAATTGATAGTTGGATTAATAGAAGTGATTGAATTGTAGTTGTAAAAAATCATGAGATCACTAAGTGAGTTTGTTTTGAATAGTTACCATGAATATATATATATATATATATATATATATATATATATATATAGCTTGTACCTGAGATATTGACAATTCATTTGGCCGAAGAATGTTGAAATTGCAAGAAGAAAGGGTCTTGAATATGGAAGTGTTGCAAATCCATAAAGAAGACCAATGCCTATTGCTGCAAGATCCAAATTATTATGAGAAAA